>JAHHUM010002744.1:0-173971 GCA_036173005.1 Crenichthys baileyi | reverse complement strand
CCTTTTTGGTAATCGATTTGTATTGCCTGCATGCAAAGTGATATGTTAAAACTAAAACTTTAATGTGAGGTTGTAATATATTATTATGTGTTTTATTAGGATTTAATGTGACAGACCATCACAATGTAGTGCAGAATTGTAAAGTGGAGGGAAAGGAAGCGCTGTTTTTCAAAATCATTACATGCAAAAATTTGAAAAGTGTGGTATGCACTTGCATTGATCCCCCTCCGATATGATGAAATAAAATTCACGCATAGTGAAACAAGGTGGAGGCAGCACAACGCTGTGGGGAGGCTTTTTCTTTAGCAAGAACATGGTCAGATTTTGAAAATCAGAGTTGACTAGTAAAGGTCCAGACTTAAATCCACTTGAAAATTTGTGGCAGGATTTGAAAATTGTTTTCAGTGATGCTCTCCATCCATCATTTTGGTAAAATGTGGTTTGAAAAAGTGGTGACTTCATGGAATTAACTACACACTTTTCGAAATTCTATTTGTGAAAAAAAAGAAATGTGTATGCTTTTTCCTCCACAAAATCATGCACTACTTTGTGTTGGTCTATTACATATAAATCCAATAAAATCAATTGAACACAAGTACGCTCAGTAGAAGGAAACAAGCGCACCCCAACTAAGCCTGTGACCTAGCAGTTGCACACTGCATGTAGGGCTGATAGGGTTTGCTAGGAGATGAAAAAAACTTAAACTGAGAGAAGCAAAAAGAATTTGTGGAGAGAGAAGAAACTGAAGGAGTTTTGTCCGAAGGAGAGACCCGTTTTGACTTGGAGGGGTAAAAAACAAAAAGGGGGAGAAATTATCAGCAAAAGGAAATTAGATCAAGGGAGAAACCAGATCTGGAAAAGATCAGAGTATATTTGAAAGAAAGCAGAAGTTTTGAGTGCAGGCATTACTAAGTTTGAGTACAAGCAGAATGAAATCCTACTCTCAAATTGAAAATATTTGCTCTTGATTTTTGGCAGTAATTTTCCCCCATATTATTTTCATTTTTTTTTTTTTGCTCCAATCAAAAAAAGTAAAATAGAAATACTTTAACTGAAGTAGTTTTAATGCTATTTGCTCATACACCATCCTGTTAAAGTGATACATATCAGGTTCTGACAAATGCATAGCTTGCTCTGCTTTGAGTGATTATAGGGCTCTGGGTAAGACAGCACTTTACAGTCTCATCTAGTCCATACCTGCCCAAAGTTCCATGTGCGGGCACCGATTTGCTTCTCTGTGCCGTAGTAAATCCTGCCAGTGTCATTCAGCACATACTCCTTCCTCTGCTCTTCGTCATCCAGAAACACATTATCCTCTAGACAAACACATGAGATATGATACTATATTTGTCAATGTTTGGACACAAGACTTCTGGAAAAGTTGCTGGCAGTCAGCTTAAACCAAAATTTGTGATTTCTGTTAATCCAGGAGACTAGATTTGAGCCTTGGCCTGTTTATGGAAATAGCCTTAAATCTCAGTTTTATCAACCAGTGACTAAACCACTTAAGAATGTGACTTTTTTTCTCCCATGTTATTGGACCAAGCCCCTACGGTCAGGAAATTGTTGAGAAACACAATGAATTCATGAACCTTGCATTGGGGCCCTCAGTGGTTTATGGGAAACAGTCTGTTTGGAGAGAAATCAGTACTGCAGACCTGGGCGTTGGCCACTTCACATGAACATTTCTTTTTCCATCTTTTTTTTCTCTCTTGCTATCAGCAGTGTGATTAAACATGGGGAGAAAATGGAGAGTAAAAAACAAAAAGGGAAAGCAGTAAACGTATCAGGGTGTCTGAAATGGGCATCAGAAAAAGCAAGGGGAAGGAAAAGATTAAAATGACACCGGAGACAGCTGGGAGAAAAAGAGAAGTTATGTTTGGGAGGAAGGGGTGGGGGAGGGAGAGCAAAGAATAACTCAGTGTGTATCGGGACTTTTAAAGGAGAAAGCATGCTGAGGTGAAACTGCAGCATCTGTCAGATCTGACTGTTTCCATTTTCACTTAAAGAAAATTCCCGGAATGTGGGAAGAAACATACAGGAGGATATGAAGGAGGAGGCTCAAAAACAGATTGAAGGGGTCATGGTGTGAGGTTCAGGTCAGCAGATAGCAAGGAAAAGGGAGCTGAACTTAGTTGGAGAGGCGTAGAAAAAGAAGGAAATACACATGGAGGCAGTAAAAAGCCAGAAAGAAAGCAGGTTTTCCCCAGCTGTACGAATCACTCTGAACCTAGCCCCGAGGTATTTTATACAGTAATTGTTGGATTTGGGCTTTTTATGAGCATGAGGGACAGGTTGGATTTAGGAAGAAGAGATTGGAAAAGGGGAGAAGCAGATTGGGCACACCTCCAAAAGAGACAGGAATATGTGCTCCACTGCCCATATTATTCTCTCTTTCAAATATCCTGCATGGATCGTTTCCCAAACTCAGCCTAGTAAACTATAAAGCTCATTTCCTTAGGCCTTCTTATCTGAATAAAATAAGAACTGGCGATAAGAAAATAAACGGAATTCTCATTTCCATTGCGACTTATCCCAGAGAGGTTAAAAGTTTTAGAACTATACCTAAAGAGAGATTTAATACCGCTAATGCAACCCACATGATGCAACTAAAAGGTTTTTATAGCTAAATTTTAAAGACAGGGATCTTACATTTTGTTTCACATAAGAGGAAATAAGGCAGCTGCATGAAATCTGTCGAATGGTTCTATAAGCCATAACTGCAAGTCAGAACTCATGACATGGAATAAAACAACATAGATTTTGCACAGTGCCTTGCAAAAGTATTTACAGCTCAAACTTTCTTTTTCACATTTTGTGATGTTTCAGCCACAAAACCTCAATGTATTGTCTTAGGATTTTATGTGATAGCCCAACACATAGCAGCAAATAATTATGAAAAAAATATACATGTCATCTAATTTTTTTTCTAAATTTAAATCTGAAAACTGTGGTCTTGGAATTGTATTCAGACCTCAGACTCAATACTTACCTTTCGTTGTAATGACATCTTTAAGTACCAGCCTTGCAAACCTAGATACTGAGTTTTGTCTCCATTTTCTCTGCCAAATAGCTTAAGCACAGTCAAATTGACAAGAAGGTGTCTGTAAGAACACATTTCCCAGATTCTGAATTAGATTTAGATCTGGACTTCTAATACGTTCTAATACGTTGACATGCTTTGATTTAATCCATTTTACTGTAGCTACCGTTGTATGTTTTGGGTTATTCTTTTTATGGAAGGTGGACCTCCATTCAAGTCTCAAGTCTTTTGCATCAAATTTGACCTGCTTCTCTCCCTGCTGAATAAAAGCATTACCAAAGCATCATCAGTGTTAGTTTTCCACCACACATAACGTTTGTATGTAGGCTAACAAGATTTGGTTTAATGTGACCAGAGCGCCTTCCTCCTCATTTTTGCTCTGTCCCCCACATACCCAGTGGAATACTGCAAATAGGACTATGAACGGCTTTTTTTTTTTTAGACAATGGCTTTCAATATTGCACATTGCCTTGAACACACCATTCCCACAGTAAAACACATTGATGGCATCATCATGCTGTGGGAATGCAGCAGGGACTGGGAAGCTAGTCAGAGTTGATGGAAAGATCCAGCTGTGGTTCACCACCCAGCAGTATAACAGCCAAACATACAGCCAGAGATACAATGGAACGGTTTGAAACAAAGTATATGAGGTGCTGTTTTGTGTTGGTCTATCACATAAAATCCATAATAAATTACATAGAAGTTTTTGGCTGTAACATGGCACAGTGGGGAAAAAAAGTTTAAGGGGTGCGACAACTTTTGTGAAGCGCTTAAAATTATGGTCTGTACTAGATGAAAAGCATGTTTTCTAAAGTTGTTCCATTTACATATCAAATGAATTGCACTTGTTTAAAGTTATGTGCTGAAATGTTATATAAAAGATTTGCTAATTTGCCTGTTTAGATGTTTTACAGCAGTAAAGTTTCTGGGCAACAGTAGAAGCATGATGGTATGTGTAAATTATGCATCTTAAGGTCTGTTTCCCCCCAAAAACAACCATTTTGATCTCAAATGTAACTGATAGCCGTGCTTGAGAGGGCCAGCCAAACGTTTGGAATCACAGCCAGGGGAGTTACATAACTCACATTCTTACCCACAGTCATGCTGCTGCTGCTGCTTGATGGACAGCAACACATTTTTGGATTCTCCTAACCCTTCTCACTCATGTGAAACACGATATCAGTACTCCTTTCAGAGGTTAAAGGTTTAAACAGTCATCTGTTTTCTTCAGGTATTTGCTGTCAGACTGATTAAAATGTACTTGTAGCACTGCAGCAATGCTACAGTAACAAAGTTGTTCCAAAAAATTATAGACATACATACACTACTAGTCAAAAGCTTGGACACACTGCCCAAGTTTACATTCATGTAAACCCTTTTGCTGTCTTCCTCCCCACTCCCAGCTTACCTTCACACCATGGGTTGTAGAGCATGATGATGTTCTCGCTGGAGTTGTAAACTGTTGGCTCCTCATCCTTCCCAGATCGCGTCGTGACAGTGAGCCCGTATAGGCCAATCACTGCGTCGGCCGGGGAGTTTACGGACAGCCTCATCTTGTTGCAGGTCTGCTCTGTGATCTTGGCCTCCCAGCGCTCATCTTCCAGACTGTCCACGAGTGGAATGATGACATGAGTCCCTTTAGAGACAATGGGCAAGGAACCTACGAAACACAAGACAGATTATATTTTGAAAATAGTTCAATTTGTTCTGATTGTTTACAACTCCTTAGAACTTAGAGTGTTGGCCACATTTATTGACAACCATGGTGTCATGGTCTTCTGATGATGATTATGTGCATATCCTTATTATCGCACAGGTTATAGGTTATAGGTTTTTTCCTTACTTCATTTTCTTGTGTTTTATTTTAGTGTTCTTTATACATCTAGAGTTTTTTCCTGTTAGATTCTTTGCTGGGTTTCTTGGTTTTCTGTTCAACATTCTAATGTGGTCCTAATGAAAAGTATGTTTAATACCTGCTTAAACATTGTTATTTTCAAAAGGTACTTTTAATCTGACAAATGAGCCTCATATGAACGGATATTCAAATTTATTGAAAATGACTGTGGGTAGCATCTAATGGTTGCTATGGAGACGTAGTGATCCCAAGATGACACTCTGTTGCAGGTCTCTAACAGTGAATTTTGGAGATTTTTTTTACCTTCCTTACCATCCCTCTAACTGTGCGTGGCAGCAAGGTAAACAAAGGTCCTTGTCCAGCCTAGTGGCCTAGTAGCTAAAAGATATAGGCACCCCTGTCATGTCATATTTTTGGATTCATCTGCATTTTTGTGATTATGTCACTGTGATAAAAGAATTATTTATTACGACACTTTTTACACATCTTTATAAGAGATGCCAACAAATTTTATCCATGTCTGAATGTGAACAATGTTTATCAATTAAATGAAGATGTATGCATGTTTTGGATGTTTTAACATATTTCTGTTTTAACATATTTTCTTGCAGAGATTGATACCATCCTAATAGCTTGTGTTCTGAAGGTTCAAATAGTACATACCATTTTCAGTTCTGTTGTAAACTATTTACCACATATGGAAAGAATCCCATTTTTCTTTTTTCACTTTGCTAAATTTTGCTCAGACTAATTCAACTCAAGATTCTTCCTTATTTTTTTTGGGGGGTTCGCTTTGCTCCAAACCACATGTGCATCCCAGCCTCCCCCAGCTATGCACATTTTTTTTCAAAGTAAACAATGCTTTAAGCCTGGAAATTCTCCAAAACATTTATTTCTTTTAACATTTGGAAATCATACGCATCTGCTGGTGTTTAACAGCTGTTTTAAATGATTTTTTTATGTGGCCTGGTATTCTTTAATCACCTTACAGGCCCACTAGCTTGACTAAAAAGCTCTGAATGCTTCTCACTGAAGCATGCGTTCTGTGGAACTCAGCTAGAGGCCATATTCCGACTGCTGCATTAAGTTTATCGTGAAGCCATTGTTCCCCATCTGACTCCATGCCATTCTCCTTCTTCCCAATGGATATTTATTCAGAAGGAAATCTAAAAGAAAACATTGTCTCTTATCTAAAGAAACAACTTCATCCACAAAATAAAATCATCTTTGGTCCAGCTGCCAAATTTTGAAACTAGAACCGAGTCAAGGACTTGATGTAAAAACATCCTCTGCAAAAGCAGCTGAGGAAATAATAGTAGTGATCTAAGCAGTGGTTGACAACAAATCAGTACTGCACTGTGATGTAATGGTTATTTATTCCCAAGTGTGTACTATGAGGACGATAAATTCCAGAGGGAGGTGTCTCGTATCCTGAGGTCTGGAAACTGTTAACTCTAAGGAATGGCTGAGTGGAATCCAAATCCTGTGAGGCAGCTATGGTTAAACTGCAGCTCAATATGAATATGGTAGATATACACAGTGAAGACATTAGACATATGTTGGACTGTCAAGGGTCACTTACGTTGTAGTTTCACATGCAGTTAATATTAGTCACAAAGGCAATAAAACTGGACAGTAGTGGTAGACCAATGGTCTGTTGTGTTTTTTTTAGCTTTTTGTTTTTTTAGCATTGTTTTTTTAGCATTAATTTTCCTCAAGGTTGTGTGCTTATTCCACTGCTTTTCACATGACTGTACATCCACACATGAGGGAAAGCTACTCAATAAATTTTGCAGATGCTAGCACAGTAGGGTGACCCATTTGGGGAAGTGATAATAATAATGTAAAGAGAGAGTGATCAAACACCTCGAAGGCTGGTGCAGGGACAACGCGACGTCCCCACATTGGTTGGTTACCAACGTGGACAATATAAAGGAGATGATCATCGACTTCCAGAGATCAAGACCTGAGCACACACCCCTCGGCATCAGCAGCCATGCAGTAGAGAGAATTGTTGAATTACATTTGTTGGAGTGCAAAGACCCTGCAGCAGATTGGCAAAAACCTAAACAAATATCCCTTTCTAGCAACTTCCACACAAAACTTTACAGAACTGTGGTTGACAGTGTGTTGATAAATTGCCACTCAGCGTAGTACTCGCTGCATTATGGCAGACAAAACGGCTTTTCATTCAAGACAGTGAAGGAAGCTGAAGAGGACCATTGAACTGTCTCTACCCTCTTCCCAGGATCTGCTTCAGAGCTTTTTGAGGGGTTTTAAAATATTTTCAAAGAATCCTTTCAACCTTTCAGTGAACTGCAGCCATCAGGCAAACAACACCGGAACATCAAAAGCAGAACCAACAGACTGCTGCACAGCTTTCTGCCACAAAATTCTGACCCACAGTTTTGAACTTGACCTCCCCTGCATGTCTATAAGTTTCAGTAAACATACAAAAAATGGGACTTGCTTAAGTTTCAGACTGCTATCTTAGAAACTCCACTACAGTAATATTTCTTTATGTTTTTTTAATTACCTGTTTTCAGCTCCAAGTGCATCTTATCCATGTCAGCACTGAAGGGCCTGTTGAACTCTATCTCCATCTGGAACGTCTGTCCTCTACGGATGATCAGCTCGTCCCCATGGTACAGATCGGTGTGATGCTCCACTCTGTTCTGACCAGTCTTGGAGCTCAGAAGGTCCACCATGCACACTGACAGCTTGACTTCTGAGAGACAATAGACGGATTAGAGCTTGAAACATTCAACTGATTCAATTCTGACTTTGTATGGTTTATTTAGAATGCAGAACTAAACTTTAATTCTACCTTCGGTTTCCTTCATTTCTCCATTCTCAGGCTTTGGCTTGTCAGGCTCAGGTGTCGTGACCACAGCAGGGGCTGGGGGCTTAGTGAACTCCACCTTATCTGTGACATCATGAGATGCACTGTTTTGACGCTTACAGCAGCATGGACAGATCTTCCTGAACCAGCGACGGCACGTTCCCTCCTCCTGCTTCTTCCCCCCTTCACTCTGAATGGTAAGCTCCACCCTGGTGGGCGCTGCCGCTCCGGGGAAACGCCCAACTTCAGACGGGTTTCGAATGGTCAAACGCTCACCTGGCATTCTAAAGATGCATAAATAAAACATTGGGTTATTTATTTTCGGGAACAAAGTTTGCAAATGTTTACATACCTTGAATGATTACAAAAAGTAAAAAAGTATCCTAACACAGCTACAACCCATGCATGGCGGCAAATGTGGCTTATCTCATTTAATAAACAGGAGCCAATTTTCTCAAAATGTAGAAATCTTATTTATAACCATGTTTTTTCAAAAGGAAATCTTTAACAGACTTGCTAACAAAACTGCAAAAACAAATAGACAAAAGAGTTAAGAGTGGAGACATTTTGTTTCAGTACATTTCATTCCACCTCAACACTTTGTGTGATTAATCAAACACTCCCTTTATCTTCACATCATGAAAAGGTCAAAGAACCTTTTTTCATGTTTTCCCCCAATTACTTAATATCTGAACTATACTTTCCCAAAGCATTAGGAGATATTTCACAGACCTTGTTGGGTATACTCCCTGTGTGATCTAACATAACTCTTACAAACAGCTGGATTCCATTTGCTGCACCCAGCCTGCACGTAAACATAAACTGCAGAATAATGTAGTTAATGAGATCCCAGTGTTTTTTTTAGTGTGCATGTATGGTAGGTCTACTGCTGGCTAACCTTCTTTATGAGAACGTTTATCTTGCTGTCACAGCCCAGAAACAGAGCCCTAGTTAAAGAGGTTAGAATTATGGTAAAAAAAAAGGGCAATATCTTCTCATTTTTACATTTCAGAACGTAATAAAAGCCATCTGGAATGTGCTAAGTAGTTAAATTATTTAAATCTAATGTCAAGGGAATGCAAACAGAAGATTCAAGATTCGTTTCTGCAACAACTACTCTTCACATTACAATATGCATGAACAAAATACATTTCTTTTTGAA
This sequence comes from Crenichthys baileyi, assembly GCA_036173005.1. Taxonomy (NCBI): domain Eukaryota; kingdom Metazoa; phylum Chordata; class Actinopteri; order Cyprinodontiformes; family Goodeidae; genus Crenichthys; species Crenichthys baileyi. The sequence continues at coordinate 165,066 of JAHHUM010002744.1, read as the reverse complement.
GGATAGTGCTTCACAAATTCAACTGCTACTGCTAACTCACAGCGCAATAGTCAAAGCTAAATCTAAAGCCTAATGTTTCATGCATGCTAATCACTCACAAATATGCTAGCATAAATGTAACTTTTAGCTTTGGTGACATTTAAACTTCCCCGGTCTGTCGTGTTCTATACAATGGATTTGACTGTTAAAGAGAAATATGGTCTTTAATTACATTTTCATTATGATCGAAAGATGCCCTTAATTCTTTAAGTGCTGCTTCACTTTTTGTGCATTTAGAAAAAATCCTCAAAACCAGGAAACCTAAAGTGAGTCTTTTACAGATGATGTGTGATTTTCTGAGATGCCTCTTGTGAAAATAAGAAGTTTTCTCCATATGTTATCATTTAAAAGATTTCTGAGATGCCTAACATCTGACGAGAAGCTAGTTTGGCATACCTCCAGGTATTCACACAACCTGTAGCTCAACAGACAAATTCAAGGACAGCCTTCCGTTAAATGTCAGGGCTTTCATATTAATTTTTATGTTTACATATTTGTATTTAGGGTTTTTTAAATGCAAATCATGTCCAACAGACTGTGCAGGCTGATTCGGGAAAAGGGCAATGATAGTGAAGTTATGTATACGTCAAAAGATTAGCGCAGAGTTTGATGAGGTGGTCAGGAGGGACGCTTCAGTGTACCGAGCCTTCAGAACCCGTGTTCAAGAAGAAAGCATGCGTGTACCATCTGTGTTTTCTGAGAGGTAATCAGTGCAGTATGCTTCTACTGGGATTTTCCTTTACTTTGACATTCTGAGTTCATCTGCCGATCAGAAAACAGCTTCCTTCCTCTACTGCTTACCAGATCAAACAAATATTCACTACACATTAGTACAAGAGATTATTAAAAAGGGGTGCCTAAAACTGCCTAGTCAGTCACTAACCCACTAAAACAATAAAAACCTATTACAAAAACTGAAATATTTGACAGTGTTGCTGTTTCCTTTATACTTTTCTGCCCCAACCTATATTACAGGAATCAGCCAAGCTTGAAATTAGGTGGTCTTCATCATTTTTTCTTTAAATTCCCTATAACTACTACATGCATCAGTGTATTAACCCTGCACTGTCAACTGCTGTTGGCATCCAGGATGGTTCCTATGCATAGATATGTGTTGAAAGCTGAAAATCCAAGGTTAATAATGACAAATGACCGCGCCTGTTTGATTGGTGATGTGAGTCGTATGCGCAAAACGTCTCTCAGTACTGATGTGTCTACAAGCTTTTCAGTACTTCAATAAATTTCTATTTATGCAATACTGACTTTATGGATCTCAACCTCTTTATGACAAGTACATACATGTATGTGTGTATAGATAGATAGATAGATAGATAGATAGATAGATAGATAGATAGATAGATAGATAGATAGATAGATAGATAGATAGATAGATAGATAGATAGATTTGCATACTGTTCATATGCTACGCTGATGTTAAAATCATGGCATTGCTTGCAAGAAAGCAAATTCTAAGCCAAAAACAAAACAAAAAAGGAATCCCTGATGATAATTACAGTAAAAATGTTACTATCCACTAACCACAGACTATCATAATTATGTTGTAAGGTATACCAATGAAACTATTATTTTTTTGTACAAATTATTTTTTTCTTCCAGACATTTGCCCTTAAATGTATATATGCTGATTTCAATACAGGCTACACACAAAGTAGAGTATCTATGAGAAAAAAACGAGTTAGAAGCAGCTGCTGGCTGGCTGGCTACAGCCCAACAGGCTGAAGTTGGGACAACTAATCCAATGACTTTTTAAGTGAATTTAGGAAATGAAGACAGCAGAAAACTGCATAAGTAGTCTGAATAGATTAAGAACCTCCCAATGCAGCTGGGATCATGTGAGGTGACTAACTAGGTTTACAGAATAATGCAGACTAGAGGTTGAAGATGAACAGAAAGAAAGTTCGTGCAGACATGAAACAGAATCAGAAAAAACCTAACTAAATCAGAGTTTTTCAAGAAGCTGACCTGGTTAGATTCTTCTTTGGATCAGCGGTGAAACTTCTTGCTCCTCCTGTGTAACAATACGGCGCTCACTTAATTAAGGTTTTATTGAAAACTTCTGTCGTGACGTCGCCGCTCTTGGTGTTGAACTTTTACGCTTGTCAAAGAAGGAGCTGCTCGGTACTTAAAGCAGATTCACACCCCTCTGCCTGACGGTTGAGCCCCACCCTGAGCTGAAGTTACCCCACTCCCAAGCTCACTGGACCGTTTGGTAAGCAGTGCGTCAAAGAGGGCGAGCTCGTGTGTGGTGACTGATATGTGTGTGTGTTAAATAGGGAGCTTTGTTATGCAATAAGTTTATTATAAAAAGGAATGCGTGAAAACTTGAGAACGGAGAGATAAGATTATTTATTGGCTTAAATAAAACTGTTGAATTTGGATGACCGCTCAATGTTGACCCAGGGTTAAGCAAATCCGTGACGTTAAATTTCAGTGGAATCCCTTGGTTATAAAAAAATTCTCATTTGTATTTCACTTCTTCTTTCTTGGTTAGCCAACATAAGAACTTTCAACCAAAAAACCATCATGACCCCTGATCTATTTAAAGTTGTCCACAGTGGCGGTTTTTGACGTGAACATCATGGCTCAGTGAGCTGCATTTTCTAATTTCTAATTTTAAAAACTAAATATTTGAATGATCAAATTTGAATAGCATTAGTCTACACTGAACGGGTATTCTTTAAAGCACTATTTGAGATTTATGAAACCTTCAATGTATTTATCTTAACAAAGCATTTTCAATGCTTTCAGGGCACCTGAGCATGAGACAAACATGAAAACAACTATAGACTAATGAGTAAATAGTCCTGCATTACATAAAAGCTTAGAAAGGATTCTGTCTCAGAAAAGGTTCTGTTTGGATCTTATGCAGGACGATTAATTTAGTTATGAGTTATTTTACACACACACACATATATATATACACTGCTCAAAAAAATAAAGGGAACACTCAAATAACACATCCTAGATCTGAATGAATGAAATATTCTCATTGAATACTTTGTTCTGTACAAAGTTGAATGTGCTGACAACAAAATCACACAAAAATCATCAATGGAAATCAAATTTATTAACCAATGGAGGCCTGGATTTGGAGTCACACACAAAATTAAAGTGGAAAAACACACTAGAGGCTGATCCAACTTTAATGTAATGTCCTTAAAACAAGTCAAAGTGAGGCTCAGTATTGTGTGTGGCCTCCACGTGCCTGTATGACCTCCCTACAATGCCTGGGCATGCTCCTGATGAGACGGCGGTCGGTCTCCTGAGGGACGTGACGTTGGTGGATGGAGCGAGACATGATGTCCCAGATGTGCTCAATCGGATTCAGGTCTGGGGAACGGGCGGCCCAGTCCATAGCTTCAATGTCTTCATCTTGCAGGAACTGCTGACACACTCCAGCCACATGAGGTCTAGCATTGTCCTGCATTAGCAGGAACCCAGGGCCAACCGCACCAGCATATGGTCTCACAAGGGGTCTGAGGATCTCATCTCGGTACCTAATGGCAGTCAGGCTACCTCTGGCGAGCACATGGAGGCCATGCGGCCCTCCAAAGAAATGCCACCCCACACCATTACTGACCCACTGCCAAACCAGTCATGCTGAAGGATGTTGCAGGCAGCAGATCACTCTCCATGGTGTCTCCAGACTCTGTCATGTCTGTCACATGTGCTCAGTGTGAACCTGCTTTCATCTGTGAAGAGCACAGGGCGCCAGAGGCAAATTTGCCAATCCTGGTGTTCTCTGGCAAATGCCAAGCGTCCTGCACGTTGTTGGGCTGTGAGCACAACCCCCCATTTGTGGACGTCGGGCCCTCATACCATCCTTATGGAGTCGGTTTCTAACCGTTTAAATAAAGGCCACTAGTGCTGAAAAAATATCTAAAAAAAAAAATTGACCTATGTGTTATGATTTGGTTGTGGGTTTTTCCTCATATGTTTCTTACAGTTAAGGTTTTGAATCATGCTTCTGTTTATTATTTTCCTGGTTATGCTTTAGTTTTTGTCTTCTAGTTCATGTTTTGTCAAGTAAGGTTTTTGGATCTGGTTATGCTTTAGTTTCATGTTTTTCTAGTTATGTTTCTATTAGTTTATATCCTTGAATTTCTGTTTTTCTCCAGTCACGTTGTGTCCTGTCCTGTCTGTCAATTAACTTTTTTCGGTTCACCTGCACTAAGCAAATCAGTCTTGTCATTTCACCTTGTTCTTGCTCCATATATACACCTCTGTTCTGTTCATTCCTCGCGGAATTTCAGATCATCTCACCTTGTTTTTTGCCAGTCCTTGTTGTTCATGTCAAGCCTTTCCATGCCTGTATTTGCCACCACCTTCTGAAGTAACTTTCGTTTATTAAATCAGTTTATTCACCTACCATCATGCTGCCTACTCGTCTGCATTCCAGGGTCCTCTGTTACACCTCACCTGACACTATGAGTTATGCATAACTAATACTGAAGTATGAAAGCACGTTCATATAATAATTTATAATTAATTTTCTGTGAAAATAACCAACATGAAGATTGATTTCGTACAAGCCCCAGCATGCATGTTTTTGGTATGTGTTTTTTTAATGAATCTTTGTGAGAATTTTATTAGAATGAAAAATTCACATCTCAAGCCAAACTTATCTTTACATAATTGCTAAACAGCCTATTAGGTTTTATAAACATTAATGCACATGGAAATCAGCCTTACTCTTTCCAAAGTAAAAAAAAAGAAATTTTGCCAACTAAATAATATAGATCAACTTAAAATAGATTGCTGTCTCTACAATATAAAAATAGGTAAACAAGCATAATGCCTTTTTTGTGCTTTGTTACATTGACTAGTATATGAAGAAAAGCTTTATTTCAGTTAAAAGCACTAGTTAAACTGTTTTTCCTATAATTAATTCCTATAATTTAGCAGGCGTGCCATATTTGATTTTCCTATCTACTTTTATATGACTCAGTACTGTGACATCAAGAGCCTCGCATGATTACAATTGTGTGAGGAATTACAGTATGTCTGCATGTGTGTGTCTGCTCTGTTTTGTCAATTGAAGTGTTTATTCACAGTTTACTTGGCACAAACTGATTCATGCACTGCCGCTGCTGTTGCTCTGGAGATGAATACAAACAAAAGAAACCAACAGGAGCTTTGCGGGTGTACAAATGCTGGGGCCTGGGTATCTGCTCACAATGTCCTGTGTTTGTGATTTAAAAAAAACAACCATGGGTGTGTAAGACATTCCGTTTAGGCAAAAAAATTTTCCATTCATTTTTTTTTTTTTTTTGCTGAAAGGCCAAGAAGAGGATAGTTAGTTAAAACGCTCAAAAGTTTGGCATGCGTTTGTATTAAGTCCTCTGACTTAATACATTGCACAATTACACTACAGTTTACAGTCTGGAATGTCTCTACCAGCTTTGCACATTAGGAGACTGAAATCTTTGCTCATTCTTTTTTGCAAAACAGCTCATGGTTGGATAAGGATGTGTCTGTGAAGACATTTTTCTTTTTTAAAGATATTTAGTACCATTTATTCACAGTAATCAGACAGGAAATGGTCAGAGAATGAAGCGAGGAAGTCAAATGCCAAAGGTTTCAAGGTCAGGAACTGAAATCCCAGTTGGCTGCATTAAGGACTGATAGCCTTGGTACATGGAGCGCCCACTCTACCTCTACGCCATGCACAGTGACATACATTTTAAGCCTTGATAAAAAATCTCATCTGGATTTAGATCTAGACTTTGGACTGTTCTAACACATAAATAAGCTTAAATTTTAACCATTTGTAGCTCTATGTGTATGTCTAGGGTCATTATCCTGCTATAAGGTGAAGCCTCTATCACCTAAAGAACATCTCCAGGACCATTTCTTAATAACCTTTGAGTTTAATTTAACCGAGTACTCCACACCTGAAAGAAAATTTCATTATCGTAGATCATTATCAGACGATGCTGTAACAACCTTTAAAGAATCTGTTCCACTTTTAATCTCCTCATTATTACTGAAAAACACAGTGGAGGGCAAAAATTCTGTTTCTTCCCCTTCACAAATTGATTCTTTTGTTCATAGTGTTTCTTCATCATTGCGTGGTGCATTAGACAATGCAGCCCCCTTGAAAAAGAAGGTAGTAGGCTGACTCCCTGGTTTAATTCAGAGCTGCGTACTTTAAAGTACAATGTTAGAAAATTGGAGAGAAAATGGCGCTCTGCACACCTAGAGGATTCCTACTTAATCTGGAAAAATAGCCTACTGTTGTATAAAAAGACACTTCGCCAAGCCAGAACAGCTTATTTCTCATCATTAATAGAAGAGAACAAGAATAATCCTAGGTTTCTTTTTAGTACAGTTGCTAAACTTACACAGAGTCATAGCTCTGTTGAGCCATCCATTCCCTTAGCTCTTAGCAGTCATGACTTTATGGGATTCTTCTTAAGTAAAATTGATTCTATTAAAAATAAAATCTTTGACATACTCCCGAAGATGATTACTTCATCCTCAGCAAGTGAAACAACATTGGAAATAACTGTAGAACCTGATCTGTGTTTGGACTGTTTTGATCCTGTGGAGCTTCCTGAGTTATCAGAAATATTAGCTTCATCTAAACCTTCAACTTGTATGTTAGACCCAATCCCAACCAAATTATTTAAGGAAGTGTTCCCTCTGATTACGAGCCCCATTTTAGATATGATTAATCTATCTTTAGTAAATGGATATGTACCACAAGCTTTTAAGGTAGCTGTAATTAAACCTTTACTTAAGAAACCTTCACTTGATCGAGGTGATTTGAAAAATTACAGACCTATATCCAATCTTCCATTCTTATCTAAAATTCTTGAGAAAATAGTTGCTAATCAAATGTGTGAGCATTTACACAGCAATGACCTGTTTGAAGAGTTTCAGTCAGGTTTCAGAGCTCATCATAGCACTGAAACAGCTCTGCTGAAAGTCACTAATGATATTCTTATGGCCTCAGATAATGGACTTGTGTCTGTACTGGTTCTGTTAGATGTCAGTGCTGCATTTGATACAGTCGATCATAATATACTCTTAAAAAGGCTGGAATATGCTGTAGGGATCAGGGGAACAGCGCTAGGCTGGTTTAAATCTTATCTGTCTGACAGATTCCAGTTTGTTCATGTAAATGATAAATCATCTTTAAACTCCAGGGTTAATTGTGGAGTACCACAGGGTTCAGTACTTGGGCCAATTCTCTTTACTATATATATATGCTTCCAAAAGGTCAAATTATCAGGCAGCATAGGATACATTTTTACTGTTACGCTGATGATACTCAGCTTTACTTATCCATAAATCCTGATGAACCCAACCAGTTAGATAGACTACAAGCATGTCTTGAAGACATAAAAACTTGGATGACTTTAAATTTTTTGCTTCTAAATTCAGACAAGACAGAAGTTGTCGTCTTTGGAACGGAGTCTTTAAAAAAGAAACTGCTTAGTCAATCACTTAACCTGGATGGCATTAAATTGACCTCCGGTAATAAAGTAAAAAACCTTGGTGTTAAAAACTTTTTATTCAACTTGAATAAATAACTGAATATGACTGCTCTGTTCAATGATTAGGATTAATTGTAATGTATGTACCTGACTTTTGTGAAGTGCCTTGAGACAACATGTGTTGTGAATTGGCGCTATATAAATAAAAGTGAATTTAATTGAATTAAAGGACTAATGTCTCAGCAAGACCTTGAAAAACTAATTCATGCCGTCATCTTTAGTAGAATTGATTACTGCAACGGTGTCTTCCCAGGTCTGCCTAAAAAGTCGATCAGACAGCTGTAGTTGATCTAGAACACTGCTGCCCGCGTCCTCATAAGAACTAAGAAAGTGGAGCACATCACCTCAGTTCTAAAGTCCCTACACTGGCTCCCTGTAGCTCAAAGAATAGACTTTAAAATACTTCTGTTAGTCTATAAATCACTGAATAACTTGGCACCAAAATACATTACAGACTTCTTGTCAGTGTATCAACCACCCAGACCTCTCAGGTCTTCTGGCTCAGATCTATTCTGCATACCCAGAACCAGAACCAAACATGGAGAAGCAGCTTTTAGTTCTTATGCTCCACTAATATGGAAAAAACTCGCAGAAAACTGTAAAAGCGCTGAAACCCTAAGTTGCTTTAAATCAAGATTAAAAACTTATTTGTTCAGAGTGGCCTTTGAATGTGTCATCGAAACATTATTAAAGTTTTCAGTCCAACTTTCCTTTCATTTTCTTATCGATCATTCTATTCTCTTTATTTCTTTAATTACCTCTGTTGTACGATTTTCTGTATCATTGCAATGTTTTTCCTTATGTACAGCGCCTTGAGTGCCTTGTTGCTGAAAAGCACTGTATAAATAAACTTGACTTGACTTGACTTGACTCTATCAGTTTGTCCTATGTATTTAGTTGCATTTCTGATGTCATCAAAGCTGACCGACTTCCCCAACCCTACTAAAGAAAAGCATCTCCCCAGCATGATGTTACCACCACTGTGTGCCACCATGGGAGTGGTGTGTTCAGGGTGATGTACAGTGTGAGTTTGCCTGAATGCAGGCCAAAATGTTCAAATAGTTGGCCTTTCCAGAACTTCACCCAACTGAGCTGTAGATTTATCTAGCCCCTCCAGAATTACAATGGGCTTCTTGGCTGTGCTTGTGATTATTGCTCCTCTTGCCAGCCATGCCTTGGTTGGTTTGCAGTTGCCTGGGACAGCCTGGGACATTGTTTTATTACCTAACCCTTCTTTAAGCCGTTCTTGCTTTTGATGATGCGGTTTGTTCACTATTGTTTTCTATTAATCCTCTGAGTTCTTTATAGAAAAGCTGTATTTATACTGAGATTCAATTCTACGCAGGGGCGATTATTAAGTAATTATGGAAATAGTTTACTAATAAGCCAATCGGATGCACTGGTTTTCCTTTAGGTGCATCTGGTGAATCCAAATCCACACTACATGTTTTAGATTTTTATTTCTAATACTTCGGTTTCGTCTATCACATTCAATTCCTCCCAAAAATATTAGGGTTTGTGGTTGTAATGTGGTAATGAGAAAACATTCAAGGGGTGTAAATACCTTTGCCAGACATAAGATCATAAATGCATTCATGCTCCAAGAAGGAACTCGTTCTCAACTATGGCCGCCCATTTAATATTGCAGCTCCTTGAGGCGTTGACATAAGCTGCATAAACAGTTCTCTTTGAAGCTTCAAGTGAGCAGCAGCACAAGCAGAAACAGCACAAATGTGCTTAAGTTCCCCTCAGCGTGTTTTCTTCCCCATCTTATACTGTACAATATTGATATTTATACCACTGTCTTGTCAACGAGATTGATGGTGCTTCATGTTGATGCCTTGTGTTGACACAATGGAACCAATCCTTTTTTTGTTTTGAAGTGTAGTCTGCCTCCGCCCTTGCGCTTCTTTCTCGCATGCTCTCGTCGTCTTTTTTCACATCCACCCTTTTGGGTTTACCGGCAGCTGGCTTCCTGTAAGATGCATTGCTGCCACACACCCATCCTCAAAGAGATTACAGCCTTTAGCATTGTGAACAAAGTCATGAGCGGTATATGTTAAACTGACGTGGTGAATTTGCTTTCTTTGTTGAGGCTGGTATTCTCTAGTTAGCGCTGTGGTCCATATCAGAGAATGCATGTGATAAAATTGAGAGGATGACTCACAAATTTTTATTTTGATGTGGGTAAATACCAAAAGATATCAGGTACACAATTCTAGGCTCGTTCTTTTTTTCATTGGGAGACTGTTTTTTTTTTTTTTCAAACCACAAAATGAGCTTTGGTTCATTTGTGGGATCAAATCCCAGTTTTTTTTTTTTTTACATTTTGTAACATTATAACATCAGACAGCTTTCCTGTTGACACCTGAGCTGTAGATATCTGCAGCTCCTCCGGTCAACATAGGCCTCTTGGCTGCTTCTCTGATTAATGAGGCCTTCACAGAACACCTGTATTTATAGCCTCCTAAGATTAAATTAAATAGAAAGATCCTATTTACATATTGACTTCTTAAGGCGATTGGTTGCACTGGTTCAGAGTAAAGGGTAAACACAAAGGCATGCCATGCTATAAATACTTTTTTATTTGTGAAATATTTTGAAAACCATGTATAATTTTCCTTTAGTTAGCAATTATGCCATATTTTGTGTTGATCTACCACATGAACTGCCTTTAAAATATATTGAAGTTTGAGGTTTTAACATGATAAAATGTAGAAAATTTAAGGGGTAAAAATGTTATAAATGTATAAATGTAAAGTTAAATATTGCTGTGGATTTTGGCCTGTGAGGTTATTACTAAAGGATCACAGAAGGGAAGGAAATTAACCCTGAGGAGTTGTTGAGATGTTTCATCACAAACATCATTGGAGCTGCATTGAAAGAGCAGGTATTGCTTCATGAGAACCATTCAGTATTCCTTCTGAATCATTTTGTATGATTTTTTTATTCAGTCTAATGTAAATGTTTGTTTGAATTTCCATGATAGATTTTAACATCTTCCAGTGCCTGTCTTGTGATTCATTTTACTTTACACCCAGACACTGGCAGTAGGTAAGGATCAGTCACTATTAAGTGAAAGCATGCTATTGGAATCATCATGTAGTGAAAAACGTCATTATTTCACCATGTGGGTCATGTCCTAACAGAGAACTTTGGATTCTCAATTTGTAATAGGTCTGCTGCCTCTGCATGTTTTATTGCTTCATTGTCAGAAACATACTTCTGAGTTTAACCTTATTGGGGAAAAACAAGCTGTGAAATAGAAAATGGTATTAAGGTATAACTGTTTAAACACATTCGTCCAAAACAATAAAATACCCACAGAATGAAAGAAAATAAATAAAAAATAGCAATGATAATGAGCAGCATAATCTGAAAGAAGACTGACTGAGCCACTGCGAGCCACTCATTTCACCATGAAATAAAATGTTTACAAGTCTATTTTTTCCAAACCTCTGTGGTATAAAAGTCTTTATCTTAATAACAGTTGGAAAGCAGCTTGCTACTGAAATAAACCTTGCACATTCAGCAAAGTTGCCATTTTTTAATGCTAATGAAAGTATAAGCTGTTTTATTTTAACACTATGGTGTGATTACATGCTGGGCTAAAAATGAGCTACGGGTCTTTGCTCTTTCTCTTTCTTCTGCTGCTTTTTTCAGGGTGTGATTGATTGGTTGATTGACTAAGTCAGCTACATTTGCATTCATATCCACATCTCACTGTACTGTCTAGTGACGACAGAATAAAGAGCAATCAATGGTCATAATGAGGCAACAGACCAGGAAAGTTGCTATACTGCCCCCTGCTGCTTTAATGTAGAGGCACAATGTGATTGTATTTCATTAGCATTCTTTTTTTCTTGCAAAATTTAGTTTAATTTAAAAACATCAGTGCATTTTTTATTTCAGTTTTCTATATCCTCCATAATTAACCTCCCTAATCATATCTGGTCATATTTTTTAGCTGTCATCTTAAGTCATCCTTAGGTCTTAATGAGATTCTTCCAACCTCTTTGTTTTTAAAAGCCTTTGACCTGACTGGCCCTAGCGTTGTTTTTGCTGCAGAGTCTGGAGAATGAACCACCCTTGTTTTTTTTTAGATTTTACCTCAGTATTTGATACTTTTGACCACAGCACTTGATAAATAGGCAGCAAGCCCAGGTGGGGATCTGGGGTGCTCCTTCACATTTTACTTTTCAAAACAGAACCTTCATTACTCATCCTCAGCAGCTCATGTAAGATTCTGCAGGTCTTTCATGTGGAGCTCCTGAAAATTTGGCTTTAGGACCAGTTCTGGTTTTCATATTCCCTCTTGGTCAGATTATAAACACATTTAACAAAATCTATTTTAGACTTGACATCAAGTCAATTACATACATTTTTAAACAGTACTTGTCAGATAATAAAAATGGCGACATAACATTTACTGTCAGTCAAACTGAATAGATAGAAGGTCTGATCATTGCCCCTGAGAGCATGACTGGTCATTTAGATTCAGCTGTCCAGTCTGAATCTGACAATATTACAGTTGCTTGCAAAAATGCCCCCCTAGTGTTAAAATGTGAGGTTTTTATGATAAAACAAAAAATATCTGTTAAAAGGAAACTAATAAAAACCATAAAAGTTGCAATAACCTGAATTGACAGGTCTGCACACCTTGACTCTTAAACATTTTGTATTCGATTTTTCATTCATCTTCCATATTCAGTCTTCTTTGGTAGGAGTCGATCAGCAGACTACATCTTGTTTAAGATGTTTTTTTTCGCACTCTGCCTCGGAAAAGTTATCCAACTCTATCAGATGGTGAGGACATATCTTGTCCACATCCTTCTTCAGGCAACGCTACAGATTTTATGGCAAATATAGCTCTGAACTCTGACATTCAAAAATTATTTTTGTCATTCTTTTGTTGATTTGTTAAGTATGCCTGGATTCACACTGCTGCTAAACAATGAAATATTTTTTTATCAAAGGGGTCAAAGCTGACTGGCATTTGGAACTGCTCATATTTCATCTACTCTGAAAAAATGTAAACCCCGGCAGGGGTGGACTGGGACAATAATCCAAGCCGAGAATTTGATACCATCCCAGCAGGCCACCACCAGCGAATTAAGGCAAAGCACCAAGACTGAATTGAAATGAGCACACTTTAAATGCATGACATCTGCACACGTCATCAACTGAAAAACTACAAAATAAATGTTTCTGCTGTGGTGCAGTATTATGTACTCAAATCACATAAACTGAAATTATGTTCACCTACATTATGCTATGTATAAACCCTTTTATACTCACTAATATGACAATCAATTATATTATCATACAACAAATTATTTGGAATTAATCGTTGACTTGTCTGATTTAGGTGGTATTGAAAAATAAATCAAAATCCTTGGAGTGAGGGTGGGAAAAATAATCAAATGACTTTTATGTCAATCGCAGTACTTGTCTTTCCCCATCTCTCTCTCTCACTCAGTACTGCTGGCTGCTTTGCAAAATGAAACTAACATTTTAAATAATCTCTACATGTAAAGTTAGTTGTATACAAATTGTCCTAAGTGATGCACAAAGTATTCTAAAAGCAGAGCCTGCAGGTGTGTTTTGTGCTCTGGCTCTTTTCTGCTGCTGTCCACCACCTCCATGACAGCAGGAGCTCTTGTAGCGCCAGTCCTGCTGGCTGTACTGACACTGCTTTCTTCCCCTGCCTTGTCAAGAAAATCCAAAATCCACCCATAATTTCCCATTTACTAAAATTCAGTGACAGTTTTTATGGGTTGGCTATATAGATATAACAATATTTTCTTAATTTCAGCGGGATGTTACCTGGTTAAATAAAATAAAAGATTTAAAAATTTATACAATTTATTAGTGGAGTTTATGAAGGGAACACTAAAGCTGAATTCGTGGACATTATAGTATTAAACGAATATTTTTTTACAGATCCTTTTTTGTTAACCATATTTAAAAATTTGCAGTATCTTAAAATGTTTTATTAAGTCAGTTTTGACCCCATTGGTTCTTCAAAGTGGAACTACCCTCCTTTAACTGTTGCTCTCGCTCCATTTATTTGGCGAGCAAATGCATGTGTCTCACTGTTGTTATTTCAGACTGCGCGTCCCGAACCGAACACTATTGTGTCATTTTTGTAAAATTCTGTAGGTGGAGAGAGTCACGCAAATCTCACCAAAGTCATTACTGTGTGTCTAAAATAGGCTATAGGCAACTCTGTCAGGTACATACCTTCAATTTGGGCTTAAGTGAGAACCATACAGTATCAATTTCAGATATACAAACTTGGAAACTTGCTAGACCAGCGACAGACTTTAATGCATCATTCAAACTTAAACATAAACCTTATTCAAAACCAGTATGTGTTATGATGGAACACTGATCAACATGAGTTTGAAAATCTTTCATTTATATCTTAAGCTCCTCAGACAGAACAACACTGGAGCAGCTTTTTTAGTTACTCAGTTGAATATAGCATATAAGAACAAAACATAGGAACTGATAATTAGATCTAAACAGTAGCACTTGTAGCAATATTGTCAGCACCACAGTAACATAATGCTAACAATAGAACAATGTAACACTAGCTTCTGACAGCTTTTCAGCTCTCCGAAGACTAGGATTGGGAAAATCATTATGCAGACAAGATACTTTATGGAATATATTTTAAATACTCTTGTAACTATACAATAATTGTTTGAGAGAGAACATAGAAGATAAATACTGAAGCAGAAGTCAAGACCCATATGAATGACGTCCATAAGAAATGGCAGAAAAAACGGAATGAAAATGGGTTGCAACTTTATCAATTCTAAATGTAAATAAAAGTCAAGTTTGGCAATCAGAAATAGGAAAATGTTCTTTTTTGACTTGAATCAGAAAATACAGGAACAAACAAACTTTTGTAAAGTAAACAAACATCAAATGGAAATCTTCTGATACTAGAAACAGCTAAAGCAGTAATATGTCATTTGAATGTAGCAGCTAAGGCATAGAAAGGGTTGACACAAAACAGATGAAGAAACAAAAGCTTTGAATTGTTGGGGGTAATTTTATTAAATTTATTTTTCACCTGTTTATTTACGATTCATCACTCCAGTCCTGTAGGTGGCAGTATTGCTCCTATATGCTGCTTTCCAACCGGACATAAATAAATTCTATAGTAAAAGAAGAAAGGGAAGGAAGAGTCGCTCACAGGTCTCACACGTGAGTTACTATTTTGTAGTTTTTCCGTAAATTTAACGTTTAGTTTGCAGAAAAGCAGTTCAAATAAACGATTATCATTTTCGTTGGACAAGAATCTCGTGTTCGTTGTGGTTCTCTTGTTTGGTTTTGTTGGAGCGGGCTAGCAAGAACTGCTCAAAGTGTTTGTTTTTTAGCTGAACTCTTATGTTCTGTATGGGAATTTAATCTGTTTTGGACTTATTAAACATGTAAAGAATTGCAAGTTCAGATAAAACCGTTAGTATTATGTAGAGGATAAATTCGCGATGCAGACTATAAAACCAGAAAATAAACAAAATGGTTTTCTAGAACCTAAAAACACTTTCACAACTAAAGTCACTGGGTTTCCCCCAGTTAGAACAGCGCGCCTGAAAGGTTTTTTCCCCCCTAATTTTGATGAGAACTTATCTCCTTTTCAAACAGATTCAGACTGAACATCTGATCCATATTCTGCATGTATTGAGATTCCTACCATGGTGGCTAAAGTTGGCGGAGGTAAGCTACAGAAAGAAGGAGCAAGAAAGAGAAAGCACCCCGCTGAAGATGGAGGAAAAGAAGTCTGGAAGAAGAAGAGAGGTGAACAAGAAAAAGGACGAGCAAAAGCTCAGGGAGATGGTGGCAGAAAGCGACTGGATGCTCTGAGTGTTGGCTACTTCCGCCGCGTCGGGGAAAGACTGAGTGAAGGCTTTGAAGAAGATGAGGAGAGAGGTGAGGTGGATTGGTTCTCTGGGGGGGCAAGTGGTTAGAAGTGCAACTAAAGGTCACTTTCCTCTGTAACTGAAAATCAACAGTGCATATGGAGAAAACATTCACACAGCTGCTACACTGGAGTTTCCTTTTCCTCATTAAAGCTTATGTTCATAGGCTCGAGAGCCTAAGATTGAGATGTTATTAGTTACCGTAGAAATATTGAAAAGATATCTAAAATAAGCCCCTGATGGTTTAACATGTTAGTGTTTTCTACGCTCTTTTTAAGAAACCAAATTTAGGAAGAGATGTAAAGAAAGAGGAGATCATGCTGAAACACGATTGGCTCAGAATGCAAGGTGCTGAGCATCTGGATCAAATCAGGCACTTTAGGAGTTGAATCTGCAGCTGGACACTTTGGTGAAGTGGAGGTCAAGAAAAACATCTGCTCCCTGATTGGGTTTTTTTTATTCAGTGATAGTGAATCATTTGTCACCAGGAAGGTGCACAGGGCAGGTCATTTCAAACTGCTGTCTAATTAGTTTGTGTTGCGATTTAATTGTACAGAACATGTGTCAGATTAAAGGTGAGAAAAGTTCATAGCCTCCATTTTTTCAGTGCCATAGACATGGGATTTTAAATGGGATGTGCACAAGTTTTAGAGCCATTGTAACTATCAAGTATATTTTTCTTGGATAAAATAAGCTAACTTAACTTTAACTTTAGAGTCACAGTGGGAGTATTTTAAGCTCCAACTTCTGTGAAGCTTTTGTTTTAACATTTTGAATTTGCATATCTAGGCAGATATTTGCCCAAAAACCAAAACCTTCTCAACACTAAATGTTTTTCTTGTGCAGATTTCTCAGTGCCATTGCTGTGTGCTTTTACAAATATCTCAGAATAAACAGCATGTTTATATAAATATATCCTCCAGAGATGTTTGTGGAGAACGTCCTTGCTGAGGTGAAAGATAAAGCCAGCCTGGTGGCGACAGACCAGACGGGGAGCATCACTCTGCAGCGGCTGCTTCCTCTGGCGAGCCCAGAGCAGGTGGGGGAGGTGCTGGCTGAACTGGGGGCGAGATTTAAAGAGGTTTCTTGCGACCGGTGTGGAGGCCATGTTGTGGAGAGCGCGCTCAGACAGATGTCCAGGTGGGAGGGTAAGTGTGAATGAAATGTTTATTTGCTTGGTTTTAAACATATCTTCCTCATTTTACTAAGACAGACTTTTCTATGAGTTGTGTTTGGTTAGTTTTCATACCCAAAGTAACAGCCTACAACCGAATGGGAGAGCGTTTTTCCTTGGATCTACAACACATACGTGTGAAATAGGGGAAAAAACGTAAATAAAACTGTGTGTTCATGAATGCTGTTAAGGCCAGGATAGTTTTACTACTACTATTTTTTTTATTTCTTCTGCTTTTACATGAATAAGGACAAGGATGTCTATGTTTACATGTTCTGAATGTTTGTTTTAGAGCTCTCACCGAAGGATCCATCCTCTGAAGAAGATGAGGAGGAAAGCACTGGGACGTTGGAGACCCAGGTGTTGTCCTTAAGTCAGGTGGTGAGAGACAACAGCGCAGAGTTCATCAGACACGTTCACGGCTCGCATGTGGTCCGCACACTTTTACATGTGCTGGGGGGCTGCCTTGGACCTCCCCGCACAGAGGCCCGTCCAGGTAAACACACGCCCAGAGGCCCTCAATGAGAGATGATCAGAATTCAGAAGTGATAAGAATTCTGTGGCCAATTCCAAATGTCAGATTTTCTTGCATCTTCGTCCTGCTAAAACCTGATTCCAGATTTAAAAGCTATAGTATAAGTAGATATAATAATGTTTTTTTAGCCTTCAGGCCGTGAGCAGCCTTTTTTTTAATGTCAGATCTGGGCCATAAGTGATGTAGTGTCACTGTGTGAGAGAACGGTTGCTTTAAAACACTTTAAAACAGACAAAACAAATACAGAATTATTATGAATTAGAAATTTTCTAATGACTTTAGCCCTTCTAACTGCTTGCATCACTAAAACAGCAGTCTCTGTGTAATCCTTACCTTACAGCTCTGTGCTTCCTATGACTTTGTGTTGAACACCTCACTGATACTAATAATAGTGTAGTTGTCACGCAATCTGTTAGCGCTAAGGACGGTGCCTTCACTGATCGTTTCCAAGAAAGTCGGTCACCGTTCAGCGTTGAGGGGTAGACGACCTCTCGTGGAGGGTGTCACATTTTGTGGTGGCACTGTGTTGGTGTATTGCTGAATAGTGACACCTGCTGGATATCAAAAATCATTGCAGGGCTCCTTCATTCTGACGTGGACTATAAAGTGCTAAATGAAAAAAAGTGTACACACGTCCAAATAATGTAATGTATCAAGTTATTGACAATATTTGGTTGGTTTTTTGTCGTTCTTTCGTCCCAGTTCTACAAATCAAGCTGAAAATCCACAGATTTTGCTCACCAGCTTATTTCTCAGTGCATCTCTAGTCCTAATCATGGCTTTTTGTATCCTTGCTTATTGTGTTTCTAATTCGACATGGACAAATAAAATAAAAAAAGATGTCCATGGTCGTTTAGTAAAGTGAAACAGACAGATTTAATAATTGGACGTCCAAATTAGGACATAAGACGGGTTTAAATCCAAAGTGTGAGTGTTGACTGTGGAAGTAAAAAGCCAGCAGGATGAGTCGGCTCGCATGTGACCGGCAGCACAGTCGTACTGCAGAAATGCTAAAATGCCTCAGCAACGAATCCTGTTTAAAAAAATCAAAGACACTCACCCAAAATGGACAACATCTTTCCTACTATCTCAGTCTCGGTGTGCTTGTTCTCCAGGTGAACTTTAGTTATAAGCTCATGCGTCCCTGCGTGGGTTAAACCGCGCCAATTACTCGACAAGACCTTGTTCTGTGCAGAGAGCCAATTCATGGCCAGAGTAAGAAGCATCTTTATTTTCATGCTGATTCCTCTCCACTGGTTTGATTCCTGCCAGGGATAACGATGTCTCTGGGATGTGAAGTCATGCACAGTAAATAAATCTGTCTGTAATGTGTGTTTTTCGATTTAAATTGGAGGAGTTTTGATGGAAATTGCAGCAATTGCTTGATGGAGGGTTTAACCCACAAGCAAAACGAGGACAAACTGATCGACTGACGGAGAGAAAACCAGTTTTCATCTCATCTTTAATGTAGTAACTTTTTCCTTCTAAAGATTACAGAAATGGAATTAAGCTTTTGATCCTTTTTAATATATTTTGTGAGGCTGTGTCAGGGCCTCTGTACCCTGAGGTGTGTTCGTTTTAACTTTTGTATTTACGTCTCCGTTTCTCTTTTGATGTTCTGGTTTGAACTAGGTGCAAAAGAGTACAGAGTGAACCCTGAGCTGACAGACTTTGAGATTCCCACCTCATTCTGGTACGAGCTGAAGAGCCTCACCGAGACCTTGATGGAAAATATTAATCGTAAGCTGCCTTTCATCAGACCATCAGAGTTCATCACTGTCCATGCCATTTTGTTTTCATTTTACTGGATTATAGATAAGTCAGTTCTTTCTTTAAACTCTATCACAAAAAGAAAATTCTAGGACAGAGGAATAGAAGATTTCACATCTGTTGCCAAATATTGACTGAGCACATTTTTCTGTTGTACCGAAGCTGATGTGGTGAAGATCAGATTCAAAGGAAGCGATGAAACCATTTGCTTTCTTTTAGTTTCTTCATGAATCCTTCTTTTTTTTTTTTGCCAAGTTCAGTTACTGCATGATTCATGACTTTAGCCCCCATTGTTTTGTACTCTCCTGTCTTTTATTGGGATCAGAAAACACTGGAGTCAAAGTATAAGTGCTAAATATCAGTCTTTTCAATATAAAATAAACTCTAGAATATTTATACACATACAATCAATGCATTTCACTAGTAAAACAAGTTGAAGTCATAACCCTCAGGGAAAATTCCCATGCAGGGGCTTTCATGCCGCCTTTAACTCTAAATCCTTACTGTCAGAAAGAACTATTATATAAAGTACTGCTGGTGTTGAGTGTGGCGTTTTTACTGCAACTCTGTATTTCTATTGCTTTTAAATGGCCAGCAGCACTTTTCATGCCTTCCAAATAGTCTGTAGTTGGTGGCAGTAATGCATCTGCAAGTACCAATAGTTAATGTTAAGGTTACAATTGCAGAGGCTACCTACACACTATTAAATAGTTTTGTGTGATTTTTCTTTACTCAGTGTGCAGGTAAGTATTCAAACTCTTTGAACTTTTTCACATTGTGTCACAGTGCACACAAACTCTTATGTATTTAATGGAGATTTCATGTGATCGATCAACTCAAAGTATTGCATAATTGTGAAATGACAGGAAAAGGATGCAATGTTTAAACATTTTTTTAGACGTCAAAATCTACAAAGTGTGGCAGGGCTCTGAATCAATATTTTCGGTTATGTCTCCACCAGCTTTGCACATCTAGATTTTATTTTCAGTTTGCCTTTGAAAAAATAGCTCAGGCTCACTTGGATTGAGTCATAATGTCAACGAACATCGATTTTCAATTCTTGGCACAGATTCTCAATTGCATTTAAGTTTTGACTTTGACTAGACCGCTCCAACACATCAATATGCTTTGATTTAAACCATTTCATGGTAATATCAGAATCAGAATCAGCTTTATTGCCAAGTTTGTTCATACAAACAAGGAATTTGACTCCGGTACACTTTGCTCTTTGGTTTTTGTTTTTGCACTACAGAATATACATTTTACAATGTACAAATATACACATATAAAAAAAATAAAAAGGTGCATTTGCAACATCTGTATGCTTTGGTTTTGTTCTCTATTGAATGTTAACAGAGAAACAGCCTGGGGGAAAAAACTGTCTCTGTGGCGGCTGGTTTTAGTAAACAGTGCTCTGTAGCGTCGGCCTGAAGGGAAAAACCCCTGAACAGTTTTTGTGCAGGGTGGGGGTCTGCAGAGATTTTCCAGTTTTTCCTACCCCTTTAAACCTGTAAAAGTCCTGGATGGGGGGGAAGGTCAGCCCTGTATTTTCCTTGCAGTCCTGATTTTTTCGTTTCGTCTGGACCTTCCTGTTTGTGGATGAACCAAACCACACTGAGATGGGGAAGAAGGACAGACTGAATGATGACAGTGGAAGATGACCAGCAGCTCCTGTGGAAGGTTGTACTTCTTGAGTTGCCTCAGGGAAATCGTCTTGCTGGGCCCTTTTTTCGAACAGTGTCTATTTGAAGACCCTCTCAGGTCCTCAGAGATGGTGGTTTCCAAGAACCTGAAGTGATCCACAGCGACACGGTGTTGTTGAGGAGGTGAGGGGGGTGTATGGGGTGGTGTTTTCCGAAAGTCCACTACCATCTCCCCCGTCTTGAGTGGGTTTTATTTTTCCAGGCAGTTCTGACACACCAGTGTATCAGCTGTCTGTATGCAGACTTCATCCAACCGTCCTGGATCAGTCCAATGACAGTGGTGTCATCTGCTAACTTAAGGATTTTTAAACGGACGAGTCCGCTGAGGTGCAGTCATTTGTGTACCGGGGGAAAAAGAGGATGGGGATAGAACCCACACCCCTGGGGGGCCCCAGAAATTATTGATCCGGGTTTGGGGGGAAAGATGCCCCCCCAGTTTTTTTTCTCACCCTGCTGGCGGGTCGGTCCGTCAGGAAGCTGTTGAAAATCCACTGACAGGTGGAGGCTGGGCCTTTTGAAGGGGGTGAGCTTCTGGGGGAGGATGTCTGGTATGATGGTGTTGAAGGCCGAGCTGAAGTCTACAAAAACAGGATCCTGGCGTAGGTCCCTGGGGGGTCGAGGTTTTTGCAGGATAAGTGTAGACCTAAGTTAAAACAGCATTCATCTGCCGACCTGTTTGCTCGGTTACGCAAAAATGCAAGGCGTCCAGTAGAGGGCCTGTGATGTCTTTTCAGGTGCTTCAACACCACCCCGCTCAAAGGATTTCATGCCACAGAGGGTCAGGGCTACAGGCCTGTAGTCATTTAACCCTAGGATGGGGGGTTTTTTGGGGCACTGGGATGATGGGGGGTCGTTTTGAAGAAGGAGGGGACCTCACATTTCCTCCAGTGACTTTTTGGGAAGATTCCGGGTGAAGATTGGAGCGAGTTGATTTGCACAAGCTTTCAGGCATGATGGGGAGACGTTATCAGGCCCCCCCCAGTTTTCTTTGTTTTCATGCGCTGGAAAGAGCCTGTTTACCTTCTTTCCCAGAGACTTTAGTGCAGGCAGAGGATCTGAAGGTAGGGGGTTGGTTGCTTTGCTGGCAAAACCTGGTTCCTGAATGGGATGTGGGGGATTTTGGTTTGAGGTGTGGAGGGGCTTTTTGGGGTCATGTCTGCAGTAGAAGCCATTCAGCCCGATTAGCCAGGCGGGGACTTTTTTTCAGGAAGGGGGGGGGGGGCTTCTGTAGGCAGTCAGGATTTTTTTCCCGGGACCATCCATCCCACCCCAAGTGTCTCCGTAAAAAGGCTGTTTTTCAGCTTTTCACTGTAGCTTCTCTTAGCTGCTTTGATCTCCCTTGTAAAGTCTGTTCCTGGCCCCCCCTGTAACCGCGCCCAATCTCCACTGCTGTGAAGCTTCCCCTTGTCCCTGCGCAGATTCCTGAGGTGGGGAGTAAACCATGGCTTTTTTTTTCCAAAAGGGTGCAGAAGGTCCTTTGGTCTGCACACATTGTTCTCACAGAAACTGATGTATGATGGTCACCACGGTCAGTTAGTTTCGTTTTAAATCCGTGACTGAGGTTTAAAAAACAGTCCCGTCTGTGCATTCAAAGCAGGCCTTTAGCATCTGCTTCGATTCCCTCAGCCCACTTTTTTAAAAACCAGTGTGAACCAGGGGTTTTGGGAAAGCTCTTAGTTTCTGTCTGAAAAGTTGGGATGAGGTGGATAAGCCCCAATGGTCCGAAAGTCCCAGAGCAGGCCCTGGTAACAGCATGATATGAGTCCTTTAAAAGCTGTGAAACAGTGGTCCGGGTTGTGTTTTTTTCTCTGGTGGGAACTTAATATGCTGTCTGTATTTTGGGAGCTCATTAGAGAGATCTGCGCTGTTAAAAATTTTCCCAGTATTATGATGAAAGAGTCAGGGGTTTTTTTTTTTCTCCACGTCGTTTAATCCGCTCAGCAGATTTTTTTTCCGCGGCAGAAGTGCAAACCATGGGGGAGAAAAAAAATGAGGCCGATTTTATGAAGAAGAAAACCCCTCTCGGTGAGTAAAAAGGGGTTTACAGATTATGGAAAATGACTCCAGATCCGGACTAAAAGTTTTTCCCCCCAGCACTTTTTTTGTCTCTGCACCAACCTTTGTTTTATAAAAAGCAGATTTCCCCCTCCTCGCTTCCTCCCTGATAGCTCCGCGCTGCGATCCCCTCTTGAACAGCTGGAAAAATCCCCGGTATCAGCAGTTTCGCTGTCCGGGGGGTGTTGTCACCCCAGCCACGTCTCGGTGAAACAGAGAACCCCTGATCTGCGGAGGTCCCAGTTTTTTTCCCGTTTAGAAGGGGAATTAAAACCCGTCCATCTTGTTGCTTAGAAAACGGAAAATTTTGCCAGATGTCTTGAAAGGCGTTGGGGTTTCAAAGTCCCCCTTTTGCGGAGCTTTACCAGGGCCCCCAGCTCGCCTTTCCCCTCCGACGCCTCCGGCGCAGTATCCCGTAGAGTGCCCCCCGCTCCCCTTGCCAGAAGGGTCAGGGAACCTCGGAAAGGTAAAAAATGGTGAAAAAATCCCCAAGAGAAGGGACTCTCTAATGTTGAGAAGGTTTCCTCTTTTACTGAATGAGAAAAACCGAATTTTTGGCCCCGAGACCACAGTACTGTGGCTCGAAAAACATATAAACACACAAACTACAAAAACAAAGAGAGAGCGAAGCTCCGAGGCTGCCATCGTCGGCGCCATCTTGGATAGATATGTATAGGGATTCTGTATTGCTGGAAGGTGAACCTCCACCACAGTCTCAAGTCCTTTGGTGGCCTCAGGTTTTTTCCAGGATCGGTCAGCCTTTATCTCCATCTATTATCCCATCAAGTCTGACCAGCTTCCATGAACCTCCTAAAAAAAAAAACAGAATCCCCACAGCATGATGCAGCCACCACCGTTTCATGGTGGGATGGTGGGTTTAGGGCAACAAGCAGTGTTCTGATTTGCATGTAGGGCACAAAGTTCAATCATGTTCTCATCTGACCAGAGCAATTTCTTCCACGTGATTTATCAATGGGAATTCTGATGGCTTTCTTTTTGAAGCTAAATACAATTGTACTAAATGCTTCATGTCATTTTCCTTCCACTTTACAATTATGCACTTATTTAATCTTTTCTATTGCATAAAATCCTGATAATATGCATTGAGCTTTGTGGCTGTAATGTGGTAACGTGTAAAACAGTCCTGGTTGGGACGGCCCTGCACTGCAGAGGTTCTTTGATTTCTCATTGTTTTTAAAGCCACCTTTGTTTTTCTTCAGTGAGTGTTACAGATGGTGCTGCCAGCGCAGTTTTTCAGACCATGCTGACTGTGTGTCACAGAAAACGGCCGAAACTCTGCAAGCAGCTCTTGAAACGCACCATGGAGTACCTGACCAGCCGCAGCTCTGCCCCTGGAATCAGGTTAAAGACGTTTCTCCCAATGCTTCTTAGAAAAGCTTATTGTAGAAATGCTATAATGATGGATGCTATTGTTTTTTCTTTTCTCCTACAGTCCACTGCTTGTCTTCCTGAAGGACCAGACCACCAGTCGCCTCATAGACACAGTCATTCAGCTATGCCATAAATCTCTTCTCCGTGACCTTTACAAGAACCACCTGAAGGGCAGTTTGGTTGACCTCGCCCTCCACCCCATCGCCAACTTCCCCATCCAGAGGCTGACGGCAGCTTCGGCCAAGCACAAACTGGTAGGTGATGTGTTGTTATTGAGCAGGGGGCCAAGGAGTTCACTACTTGGAATTATCTTGATTCTTTTCCAATTTCTGCAGTTCCTGAGGTTGTTTGACGAGCTGGTCGAGGGTGTGGAGTCTGTCTTGGCCGCAGGTCACATGGGCGTGATTGTCCAGTTAGCAGAAAGCTGCGCAGAAAGTGGACAGAAGCAGGACGAGATGATGCGATGCCTTCTGAATGTAAGTCTCAAAAGGTTTATCCTGTTAAAAACGCAAAGGGGCTCCTTGTTTTCCACAGCAGCTGTGTTTTTAGGACTTAATGTTAGTTCTGTGCTGTTCTTCTCAGTCTTTCCATTGCGCTGAGCCTGGCTCTCGACACATCTGCTGCCTGCCGCTCTTTATGTCTTTGCTCACCTATGAGGTGTATTACCAGTCTGATGCAACAGAGGGCAGCACACAGAAAGAGGTAAAC
This sequence comes from Crenichthys baileyi, assembly GCA_036173005.1. NCBI lineage: Eukaryota > Metazoa > Chordata > Actinopteri > Cyprinodontiformes > Goodeidae > Crenichthys > Crenichthys baileyi. The sequence continues at coordinate 140,233 of JAHHUM010002744.1, read as the reverse complement.
TGCAAACTCTTTAAATTACTTCTTTGTTTATTTCTTTAGCTTACGGTCTTTAATTCCTCCCAGAATTCTGTGTTCACTTTTTACATTTCAGCACCATTTCTTAAAAGTGAAGTTGTTGAATTAGTTAAAAACAGTCAGTCAGTCAGTCATTTTCTACCGCTTATTCCATAGTGGGTCGCGGGGGAGCTGGTGCCTATCTCCAGCAGTCTATGTGCGAGAGGCGGGGTACACCCTGGACAGGTCGCCAGTCCATCACAGGGCAACACACAAACAACGATAGACACACTCATTCATACACCTAAGGGCAGTTTAGAGTGACCAATTAACCTAACAGGCATGTCTTTGGACTGTGGGAGGAAGCCGGATTACCCGGTTACCTAGTTACAAACATTATCTATATATTTTGTTTATAGCTCTTTTCTCTTTTCCCATTAAATGCAGTTACATCATTTCCACAACAAAATGCTGTGGTGTTTTCTGCAAACAGCAGAAATTGTCGCAGTTTAAAAAGTTTTCAAGTAGTGCTGATATACAAACGAAACAACACTGATGCTAGTAGTGAACCTTGAGGAACCCCGTAGTATAAGGCTTTTACTAACTGAGAATCTGTAGTGGATGTGTTTCTTTGAACACACTGAAGTCTGTTTTCCCAGTTAATTTAACAAAGACAGTCTAAGACATTATTGTTGTAGTGTCTTGGTTTAATATGTTATAATCAGTGATTTAATGAACATATTCAGTTGAAGATGACATATTTTCCAAGATTCTATCTCACTGGTTTTACAGTGTGTTGTTACAGAAGCTGCCAGCCTCCTGCTTTATATATTTGTCTGACTTCAGCAACCTTCATTTTATCAGGCAATGTACCCGTTTGAAGATAGCCATGATGTATTTTTCTATATTGTCATCTACAGATTAGTTTTGTTTTATTCTTGGATGAATGTACAACATTTAAGAGTTCCTCTTAAAACTTTGAACTTCAGGTGACACATTTTTGCTTGCATGATTCTCCAGTTCTGCCTCAGATTGGATGAATTGGTTTTTCTCCAACACTTGTTGTTTGTAGGTTCCGCTGACCTCCATCTGTTACCACGGTTCCCGGCTGGTCCAAGCGCTGGCCAAGTTTAAGGAGCGCTCTCACCTCCTCAGCAGCCTGCGCACTCTGAGCCCCGCAGACCTCCTCACTATGGCCTCTGACCCCTCCGGCAGCCACGTCTTGCAGGCTCTCATCACCACATCCAGTGACAAAGGCAGGGGCAAGATCCTCAAGAGACTGGAGGTACAAGATGTTCATGGGCTTTACAGGTTTGTGTTTAGTTATGCCTGGAGTTAAAAAATGTAACGCATGAAACACTGTTTGTCCTCCCAGGGCCAGTATCTGCAAATGGCTTGCTCCAAGTTGGGCAGTCGAGTACTTGAAGCCGTGTGGAACAGTGCTTCGGTCAGCCAGAGGCAAAGCATCGCACAGGAGCTCGGTAAAGCTGATTGTTATGCTCTCTGTTTTATTTTTCTTGCCCACTTCTTCACTTATGCTTCTCTTTCCTTTCTGCTGTTCCCTTCCAGTTCCCAGTGAAAGTAAGCTGAGGTCAGATCAGTTTGCTCGTCACGTTTGGGCAAAGTTTGCCCTCTCCCACTTTGTACACAGGAGGGCCCACTGGCAGGAAATCCAGACAGGAGAGTCCAAGAAACGGAAGCTTTTCAGTGACCTTCTTGAATAAATAACTTTAGATTATTGAAATTGCTTCGTGTTTTTTTTTTTTTTTTTTTTTGCTTGATTAATAAAAATATGTTACTTTGGACTCATTACTGATTTTAGATGTTAAATTCTTACAATTCAATGCAGGAAGAGATGTGGCCTGTGAGGGGCACTAGAGGTGCATGTATTCTGAGGTTGTCCAGCTCAGAAATGTGGAACATAAGTTCTTGAGGTAGACCCAAGCGCAAAAACTCATACATCTCCAGTTTTCAAATCTTGTTTAAAAATACATAAAAAAATTTCAAACAAGGCATTTAAACAACCAATAGAAGGATCATTATAAATGAATATAAGTGAACACTTTGCAGGATTATTGTCTGATTCTAGTGGTAATTTGTGAAGGCACATCTTATTGTCACTGTGTATTGTACAGTGCTTTGCAAAATTTTGATTATATTTTGTTGCATTTGTTTATCAGGATCTTATGTGATATCAACACAACGTAGGAAAATCTGAGAACTGTGATGTGCATTTGTATTCATCCCCCTGAGTCAATGCCTTGTTAACACCCTTCACTGCAGTTACAGCTAAGTCTGATGTGGTACCATCTCAGTGGAGAGGAAAAACTCCCTTTTAACAGGAAGAAACCTCCAGCAGAACCAGGCTCAGTGTGAGCGGCCATCTGCCACGACCGACTGGGGGTTAGAGAGAACAGAGCAGAGACACAAAGAGAACAAAGAAGCACTGATCCAGGAGTACTTTCTATGGGAAGGAAAAGGTAAATGTTAATGGATGTAGCTCCTTTAGTCATTTCACCTAGAAAGAAGGAACAGATAAACTCTGAGCCAGTTTTCAAGTTTAGAGTCTGAAGAGAGCACAGAGTTAGTCACAGTAAAAGCTCAGTCAGTAGCTAATTCAGGCTCCATCCAGTTGGTTGTAAACATCAGTTTTCAAGTCTTGCCACAGATTCCTATTTGGATTTAAGCCTGGCCTTTAACTGGACAATTTTAATAGTCTGTCTTTTTTACAGGTTTTCCTCAAGGACTGTCCTGTAGTAAACATACCACTTTGCATTTACGTGAAAAATTTTAGTTTTGTCTCATTTAGAGCACATTTTTCCAATTGTTTGCTCCAACCCCCTACCTGACGTGTTGAAAACTGCAAACATGATTTCTTCTTGCTACTCTTCAACTATGCTTTGAGAGAAACTCAGATCTTGGGATATTGTATTGTTAAGCTTCTCATGCTTCATAGTTATTCCTTTTTAATTTTACTTATTTGTATAGCCCTTTAAAACAGCTGACTTGGCAACCAGAGTGCTTAACACTACATACATAAAAGGAAAACAACCAACAACAGGAATAGCAATAAAACAACAGAAATGCTGAAATAAAATGCCACCAAACTACAGGACATTAAAAGCCTTTCTGAATAAAAAGGTCAGAGATGGAGTTTAAGGTTCGGAGGGAGCTGGTTCCACAGTCCAGAAGCCGCTACTGAGAATGCCCGGTCACCTCAATTTGCATACTCCTTGGAACACTCCACACACACGACACAGCAAATTTGATTAATAAGATGGGGCCAAACCATTTAAAGCCTTAAATACAAACAGAAGTTTAAAATCTTTAAAAACGGACAGAAAGCCGGTGTAAAGATAAAGCAGGAGTTATGTGCTCTCGTCTGGTGGTACCCGTTGCAGACGACAGCGACACCAACTAAAAGAGCATTACAGTGGTCAGTTCTTGAGCTGATTAAAGAGTGTATAGCTTTCTCAACATAAGTGGTTTAAACAAGGCTTAACTTTAGCTAAAAGACATAAATGATAAAAGCTCGACTTGACTACTGAATCAATACTATTTCATTTAATTGTACTTTTACTTTGTTGTTATTGTATATTTTTAATATTTGCCACGGTGCTCTATTTTTAACATTCCTACACAACTTTTTTGTTTTTAAACACATATTTCCAAATGCATTTATGTTAGCTGTATGTTTGTCTATGTGTAGCACTTTAACACCAAACCAAAGTCCTCGTACATGTGTAGCACTACTTGGCAATAAAGTTTTTTCTGATTCTGAATTTGCTTATTAAACCTAAAATCACTCTTTTACAGCATTTTACAGCATTACTGAAATTAATATTCATAGCACTGTTTAATAGGGCAGACTCTGTGCTGTGTTGTGATCTAAAACCAGACTGGACTTTCTCAAAGATCTCATTTTCTTCTAAAAATGATTTTAGCTGGGTAAAAAAAAAAAGTTTTTTTCTTAAAAACCTTAGATAAGAAGGGCACATGGGAGACTGGCCTAAAATTAGATAAAATCAGGGGGTCAAGGTGGGGTTTCTTAAGAAGGAGCCCTACAAGAGCATGTTTGAAGGCAGTTGGTGCAATCCCTGAAATTAGACAAGAGTGAAAAAAGACAAAACAGCTAGACTTATAATATTAGTAACTTCTTCAACAACTTTGTAAAATCAAGAGGGCAATTTGTGGTCCTTATGCGTTGCTCAGTTAAGGACATTACTGATTCAAACTGCTCAAATACAGCAGAACCACTGTTTTTCTGTCTTTTTAGTTATGAACCTAATTTTCTTATCGTAGGATATGTTTTCAGGAAACTGCGTTGTGTGTGTTCATTATACAACATCTGTACTAATCTTCTGATGACATTCTGTTATTCTGCGAAGCACATAGCCGTCCCTCCAACTTTTGATCTGCTCTAAAATCCTGCTCTAGTGGGCTTAAAGGACAGAACTGCATGAGGATTCCAGCCGTTCATGAGGTTGCATCCTGTGTTTGCAGCATGCCATTACAATCACCTGGCTCTTAGCTTAGCTTTGCATTCTTGCTTTGACTAAACTAAGTTTTAACTACACGTGCCTCCCCTGCGTAGGTGATATTCTGACTGGTTTAGGATCCTCTGTGCTTCCCTTTGCTGTTTGTTTATTATAACTGTGTGCACGTGCAGTTGTCTCTGTGCACCCATTAGAGGAACCAGAGGAATAATGAGCTTTGAGCCACAATGAGCCATGGCTTCTTAAAAACAGAATCAGATGGATCCCCCTGAGATTCTCAGTTGCTTTTCCTTCTAGGGTCACACGGTGTACAGCCACATCTGCTTTCTTCACAAACTGCACTCTATCATCAGTATTAACTCCCTCCCTCCACCTACAGGGATGAAACATGCATCTCATTAGTTATGCACAGTGCTCACTGAAAATAGGCTTTCTTTAGTGGAAACTGAAGAGAAACTTCAACTGGCTTCCTGTGTTACTCAGTGGGTGGTTTGAGTCTTCTGAGCTCCCCTTGCTTGCATGAAGTGTTCTTTTTGCCCAAGAACCCCAGAAATGCCCACTGAATGAGTCAGCGCCAGGGTAACACATAGGGGGAGGATATCTGTCACAGTTTGAGATGCTGATAGGGTGTCACAGAAACAAATTCTGTCATATTGTCCCCCATTCCCTCCTCTTTCCCTCCTGTGGGCGTCAGCAGAGCTGTCACATGGCTGCTGTTGTCTGACAGTTTTTTTGACCTGTTTAAGTTTGACGAAAATGTTTATTTCTTTTTCCTTTCTAACCGAGTCACAGTATGACTCTTCATTGCACCGAAGACGAGGAGTTATCCTCAGTTTGACTCTAACGCTGTCAATCTGCTTGTGTAGTGAGGAGGGACAAAAAGTGAAATCAGACCTAAAAAAACTCTTCCTTCTGAATATCAACATAAATGTAGGACATTTCAGATGCCAAAGGAATTACTGTCTCCTAGACAACGGTCTCCAAGCAACCATTACTCCTCAAAGCATTTTTTCAACCTCTTCTCTGTCTGATTCGCTCCCTCTCTTCAACCCCTCTGCTTCTTTGCCAGTTTGACTTCCTCTCAAGAGTTCTTCAGTGCATCCACTCCAGGTAGTTATCGCCCCAGCATCAGAACCTGAGAACTGCTCAAGTCTGATGGGATCTCAGGTTTGATTGCAGAGCTCTAACTTGCACCTCTCTACACCTAAGGAGTAAATGTGTAGCCTGACAGGGATGATTTCTCTTATTATTTGCTATAATATATATTTTTAGTACTTTTGGTAACTCTAAATGAGGTATGTTTATGCTGCCTTTGAAGGGGAATCAAATCTCACTACTAGCACACATTTCATGCTCTGAACCTAAGTGGTGATTATGTAAAAAAGGACAAGGTTTTAGTGTGAATCTGAATCTTAAACCAATAATCCATTGGAATAAGTTTAATTTTGGAGCCATTTAAGGTAAACAAACACAGCAAAGTTATTTTTAGCTGCACTGTGCTCTTTCCTCAGAGGTAGAAACACCAAATATCACAGCAGTGATTTGTCTTTAAACCCAGACAGTGGACCATGCAGATTTAAGCTAAAAAAATTCCTGAACTCTTCTAAAAATTATACTCTTTTATGCACTGTTTTTGATTGAAAGAGCTTAAACAATCAGTCTCTTCATGAGCAAACAAGACCCGGTGTGAATGTGCTGCGTAATTGTTAAATGGAAAACAATACATTGTTTTCAAGGTGTTTAACAAATAAAAAAACGGCATCCATTAAAACCGCTCTCTGCTTTACAGCTGCACAGTCATTTGGGGTAAATCTCTACCAGCTTTGTGCATCTCGAAACTAGTAACTAGATCTAGAAGGTCTCAACACTTTTGTTGCCTCTAAAGGTTTTCTTGGATCTCTCTGGATTTAGCTTCAGCCATCGTTCCGTCAGCTCTGACCAGCTTCCTCCTTGGTCTTCATGACGCTGTTTGCCCAGTCATGATCTCTAATTAACCTCTGAGCCCTTCACAACTTAGCTGTTCTTTACTGCGACTGAACAGTTTTTTAATTAGGTGACTTCTGAAGGCAACTGATTGCACTGGATTAAATATGGGGTACCAGAGTAAATAGTGTTGAATACAATGCCACTCAGCAAATGCATGCCACATTTTCAAACTTCCATTTGTTAAAAAAAAAAAAATTAAAACATGTAATATTTCCCCTCACTTCACAATTATGAATTTTCAGAATAAAATACATTGAGGTTTGGGGCTATAATGTGGCAATATGTGTAATGTGCCAGACACTGTACTTTGGTGCCTCACTGTCCGGTTCCCTTGCTTTGCATGAGTGCTTGTGTGTGTTTCCTTAATCTAGCTCTGGGACTGTCATACTAAAAAAGGCACACAAGTTTAGCAATTATATTAATACCTCACTCCCAGCATTTATTGCAGTGTAAGTAAGTATGTAATGCCATTTTAAATACACTTACTAAAACATCTGTAATTCTTCTTCTTGTATGAAGCTTTACAAAAATAAGCAATTAATAAATGGATCGAGTAAAACTTCATGGACAAGCTTGACTCTTGCCAGGGTTTCAGCATGGAGTTGGTCTGTAAATAACGCACATTGTCCGCATTTTGGGTGCTTTAACAAAGAGCCAGAGAAACAAGGAGCAAAAAATATTGTGTGCAGTAAAGTGAGTAATAACTGTGGAGAACTACAAATCCTCTCACATAGACTCTCTAAGAAAAAAAAAGTAAAAGCATATACTTATCTAGACTCTTCATTTGGATATTTTAAAAGTGACTTTTGTTGGGAGATCATAAGCAGGTAACTGCCTTCAGCAGATAACTGTCTTTGCAGACATCAGGGGTTGGATGATGTGCCCCTGGTGTCTGGGATCCCGGCTGGTCCCCAAGTTCCAAGGCTGCTTGTAGTGCTTGGCTGGCCCGGGTTCTCCCAGACTGCCGCCCTATGGGGACTGCCCCTGGTTTCTTTGGGCGTTTCTGGGGGGTTCCCAGCCCTGGTTGCCACTGTAGTGGAGTTGGAGCGAGTGACGGGTAGGGGCCAGTTGAAGTGTTGGCCTCTAGGGGGATTTGTGCCAACACAAAAGCCGCCTTGAACTCCAGCAAAATATCATAAGAGTCTCCCCATGTCACTTTTCCATCTTACTATTTAGACATGGTTTACTATTTAAACATGGTGTGCATTACCAAAGTAGCTGTAATATGGCAGGAATCTGCTTTTGTGTTGGTCCTGCTCTGACCAGAAATCAGCTGGAGTTTAGAGACTAAGAGAGTTACATGCTGCAAGTATGTAATTCTGGGGCGACCATGGCAATGGTGGTAGGGGTTCGCCTTGTACCCGGTGGGTTGCCGGTTTGAGCCCCCGCTATGTCTGTCTCATTCCTTGTGTCCAAGACACTTCACCCGCCTTGCCTACTGATGGTGGTCAGAGGGCTCGGTGGCGCCTTTGTATGGCAGCCTTACTTCTGTCAGTCTGCCCCAGGGCAGCTGTGGCTACAATGTAGCTCACCACTCTCAGGGTGTGAATGGGTGGATGACTGATTGTAGTGTGAAGTGCTTTGGGGTCTCTGGGGACCCCATTTTTTAAGAAATCTTTAATATTAGTTAATCAGCCATAAATGTTAGAACCAGTTAGTAAAGCTGGGAGGGAAATTAACTGCTCAGCCAGTGGCCTGATGCTGAGTTAGCAAGACAGCCTGGCCAGCTGAGCAAACTGCCCAAGGCTTACTTGTCCTTTCATCAATACCTGCAGGGCATGAAAATAGCCAGTACTGGTTCCTCTAACATAAGGGCTATCTGACTCAAAATCTGTGTGGTTGGAGTTGATGCTCTGTGCTCTCAGAGCAAACTGGTTCCCAAGGTTTGGGTTGGAATCCTACTGTGGATATTTAAGTGCGAGATAGTGTGATAATTTCTGGAATCACATAACTTCAAATGATAATAAATAAAATATTTACACTTTCATTTTTAAAATCATTTGTCATAAATGGACAAAAATGTTTAAAGAAATAATATTGCTTGAACCTTTTCCAAATTTTGTCACAGTGTGTTTATTATTTATTATGTGATAGACCAACACAAGGCAAATCATAATTTTGAAGTAGAATGCAAATGATAGATGGATGTCAACAGGTTTTACAATGAAAATTTGAAAAGCGATGGGGGTCCTAAGCATCTTTTCTGTTTATACATCTGTACGCTGCGAGCGTGTGAAGCCAAAGTCAAATTACTTGTTTTAGTCACAAACTTGGCCAGTAAGGCTAATTCTGATTCTAAATAAAATCTAGTCCATGCCTTTACCTTCAGAGGAAATCTAATCAGTAAACAGAGTTCACCTTTGAGTAATTTCATTTTCATAAACCCACATGTAAAGGTCTTGTAAGAGAACAGACATCATTAGGACCAAGGAACAAAATGCAGGGTTATCTTGTGAAATAATATCCCAAGCATTGGACATATCACAGACACGTCATCATAAAAGGAAAGAATATATTACTACTGCGCACCAGCCAATATATGGCCAGCTGCACTGGCAGGGTGAACAAGTAGAGCATTCATACGACAATCAGTCAAGAGGCCCATAGTGACTCTGGAGGAGCTGCTGAGATCAACAGCCCAGCCAGGTGGGTGAGGTGTGGACATGACAGCTATTAAATGAGCTCCCCACAAATCTGACCTTTCTGGTTAAAGTGGTAAAAGAAAGCCATGAAATCATATTTGCAGTTTGCCACAAGCCATGTAGGGAAAACAGCAGACATGAAGAAAAGGGTTCTGGTAAGATGAGACCAAAATTAAATTTTTTGGCCTTCGTGCAAAATGCTCAGTGGGGTGGAAATTAATACTGCACATCAACCCGAACACACAACCGCTATGGTTACACATAGTGGAGGCAGCATCATGCTGTGGGCACAGCAGGGACATGGAAGCTCATCAGAGGTGATAGAAAGATGGATGGAGCTAAACACAATGTAATTCTGAATGAAAACCTGTTAGAGGTAGCAAAAGACATAACACTGGGGAAGAGGTTTACCTCCTAGCAGGATGTTGAGCCTGAATGTACAGTCAGAGCTGCAATGGAACCTTTTTTTTCAAGGCTTATTCATGTGTTTACATGGTCCAGTCAAAGTCTAGATCTCCAGATGGAGTTCAAACGCCCTCTATCACATGAGCTATTTTGCAAAGATGACAGGACAAAGGTTTCAGTCTCTAGATGTGCAAGGCTGGTATAGACATAACCCAAAGTCCTACTGAGTATTAGCTCAGGGGGCTGAATACAGATGCACACCACATTTTCTGGATTATTATTTGATAAATATTTTAAAACCATCTATCTTTCTTTCTTCAACTTCACAATTATTAACTACTTGGTGCTGGTCAAATAAAACCCATCAGCAAACTTTCAACTTTTTGTTTATAACATACCCAAGTGTTAAATGGGCATAAATACAATTGCAAGACATTGGTATACCTCGATCAGATTAATTTGTCGTAGTTATTTTATGAGTTGGAAGGTAAAAGTGAGTTTTAAGACTTATAAACAATATGTTATAAACACCTTAGAAACGCGCTTTTTTATCATAGAACCTTAAAATAAATACTCCGTAAAAAAACTCCAAGCTTAAAAACCAGCTGAATTTAGAGAGCTTGTGTTTGTAGGCTAGGGTCTTTAGGAAAAGGTGGAGAATCTTACCAAAGTAGATAAAGAATTTCCCGCCATGACTGCTCTTTTCTTTTCCACAAATAAATGGGTAATTTATTACACGGCTTAGCTTGAAGTCAGGATAGAATGATTTATACTTCCAAGCCAAAACTTAATTCCAACCCCGATGTTGCATCCTTTTGCTGCTCTGCCATACCACTCCTTCACCTGGTTAACGTCTGCCTCGCAATGCTTTCACTTCATAATGCTTCCTTTGAAAATATCACAGAAACACTCATAAAGATGTCAAATCAAACTGTATTTATTCCCAGTGAGGGATGGGAGAGCTAAGTGGAGGGTGACAAACGAGCGAGGATGTGTTGGTAATGCCAGGACGCTTGAGGAGATATACCAACATTTCCAGAGCATCCTCTGTTTCTAACCCCCTGAAGAAACCAGTCTGAACGCATTTGAAGTTCCAACAGCCAACTTGAAAAAATTCAGTAAGAGAATATCAAACAGCGACAGGTAGATTTGTTTTTCGTTTTTATCCTCCTGCGTTCCAAGAGCCTCCCTGTAGTCCGTGACTCAGCATCATTTGAAGAGGAGTATAGTCTTCCCTTTTTTGCTATTGCCTTTCCTTTCATCGTTCGCCTCACGTCCTGCAGTAAAGGGTTCGCTGTGCTGACTGCCCATGGTGCATTCAGCAGCAATATGGCTTGAGTGCTGATGTTTTAACCTGGTATAAAAGTCACAGATGAACACACTGATTGCCACTATTGTGGTTAGTAACAAACAAGCCTTAAAAACAGTACGGACAGAAATGGTCGATGCAGTGTGGACACAATAATTTTGCCTTTGGGGTGGCATCGCATGAAACATTACTGGGATTGTGCATTTGCTATTGGTCACTGAGGTACTGTAAAGTCAAGATTTGGGTCACTGTAAAACCTATAGGAGAGTTTCTGCTAATCAGCATGCTATAAAACAGGGTTTACAACAGGGATACATAATAAAATACTATAAGTCTCTACATTAGTGCGTGCTACCTGGGTGTGTGTTTTTGATGCCATTCATCGGTCCATCAGCCTAATTAGGCTTTAAATCAGCACCTTGACTCCTCTACTAATTTTCTTTCTCCCAATCCCTTCAGGCAAAGAGCTTTCGCTGATTTACCCAAAGCAGGAGCTGAAAGGCAGCCCTCCGTATCTTGTCCCAAAATTACCTTAGCTGATGGTTTCACTGCAATCCAGGCTGTCTGCTGTAATCATTCACCTCTTTCTATGACCTCACCATATCCCCCCCCTCCCCCACCAAATCTTTCAGTTTTTAATATTTTTGTGTTGATGTTGAGTGTGTTTTATTTCTATATGATTTCATGTGTCACAGTGCACTGAGGTCATGGCAGGACCGGGACTTCTGCCGGAAGATTTTGCTGCCCCGGTGGCGGCTCATTTCCCTGTAGCGGCCGCGGTCCCGGTCTCGGCCGTACGAGCGAGGCACCAGCCCGGCCAGGAAGCGCTTGGCGCGACTCGTCAGGCTTTCACGGCGTCCCGCTGCCGGGTCACCGTCCGTCCACCCAGGGCCCACGCAGTCCCCTCTCGCAGTCCGCACCGCCGCCTCCAGTAACTCGTTAATGCCGTGTTCTAAAGAGGCAGAGAGCTCCAGGTAGAAGCAGTCGAACATCATGGCGCTGGATTGGGCCTCTGGAGAAAAGAAAAAGAGGACAAGAGATCTCTTTGTGAAAACCAGTTATTCATTAAAACAAAGCTTCTCACAGCAGCTGCAGATGAGTTGGAAATTCACAAATGTTAAGATCATGAAAGTGCCACGTAGCTACATGTTCCACCCTGCGTGGGGTTTTTCCTCTCTCAATGTAGCTACTGTGCATTTACAATTTTAAGTAAAAGCTTCGAAGAAGAAAGGATGATAATTAAAGGCATTTTCTGGGAAGTATGACTTCCTGCTTTTTATCTAAACTAGTGAAATCAACTAAACTAATAAAGCTGAGTATTCCACTTCCCAGTAAATGACAAACTTAATGATTCTTTATTGATGTGTAATGGTGTGGTATCTTTTATCATCTGAGCAAATTCCATCCACCAATAAAATGAAAAGTTGTTCAAGCTCTTATACACCATTATGGCTAATGTATTTGTTTGTTTATGTTGGGCTAGCCATTGGATGGAACAACTACTAAACTATATACACAGAGAACATACTGAAAAGTTGTTTATGTCTTACTTGAATGCCTCTGTATTTTTTAAAACTGATAATATCTATATATCCAAATGTTAGACAAGCACATACCTATTCCTCCACATTTCACTGTTTAGATTCTGTATCACTGTTTTCATGACTCTAATATATATCCTCCTATCTTGTGAGCTGGATGTATCTCTACAATGCCAAGCATTAATCACATGTGTATATAAACGTTGAGGAAAAAATAGGCAGTATGGCACGGGGTTAATGTTGCCTGTAGCTGTGATGAATAAGGTGAAATCTGTTTGCTGCACCTCAGATAGAGAAAATGGTTTCCATCTAAATGTTGACACTGGTGGATAAGAACAGGTGACGGAGTGTTTTGTTGACAAGGCTCTGTATCTGAGCTGAAAGGGGCTTTTTGAGCCTGGTCAAACAAACCATGATGATAAGGAAAGCTGACAGATATCATCCAGCAACAAATTGGCTTTTTTGTCACCACAAATGACTGTTATGTCTTTGTTTGTTTTTTTCCTGTGTGCTTCGGCTTTTAAGTTCATCACTGCTCTAAGCAGTAATAAAATCTGATCGCTGCCTGGTACTAAGTAATGTCATTAAAGTACAGTTTTCCTATTCATAATGACTAAATGGTAAAAGAACTACACTTAGGGGGCAGATGGAACAGGTTATAACTATTTGTGGGTGTTATGAAAATACCTTTTTTTGTCCATAAATGTGATAAAAACAGATTAAATAAGATAAGTATTTAAAAGCATCAATAATGAGTAGCAGGAAAAATACGTGCAGTTGTAATTTTACTCAGAACACAGTAGAAATACTGAGTAGTTCTGAAATTTCCAATTAGCTCCCTGTCACTGTTAAATCTTACTATGATCACATTGCTGATAACATAATGGGAGATTAAACAATTGTTTTCTTTCAGAAAAATGCAGTGTTTTGCACAACTAGCATACTGTCCTCAGTTTAATGCTCCAAATGCTGTATAACATGTTATTCTTGTAAATTTTTATTTAGATGATTCAACAGAAATTAATTCTTAATTCTTATCATCAAATAAAGTATTGACAGAATAAAGTTTAGGGATGGGCAACGATTTTATGAACTGTAATAGCCATCACACTGTAAACCTCTGACTATTTACTGTAAAACAAAACTTATTAAGCTTCTTTTAAACATCACCTTGTAATGTATTGCTGCTACCACAGGTAGTGCAGCAATCCACAGATAGTCTGGAAATGGCATGCTGACAAAGGGACTACCATAAGTCAGAGGGAAGGGATAAACAGCAACGCTGTGTCTACTTTGAAGACAGGTTTCAAACTCAGATGCCAATTTTTAAACAAAGACGGAAGCTTCCAAGTCCAGGTCTATGTGGAACTCTTTTTAAAAATGATCCGAATTGAAGTAAATGCGAACAATGTCAGGGAATGTTAGCAAGTGAAAGTGAAGCATAAGCTATAGGGCTCGGCAGAAATCAAATAAAAAAATCATACTCTTAATTCTGATAGATACATGATGTTAGTTGTGGCGATTCAGATTCACGTACTGTATCCAAGAGCTCCATGCTCACCTTCTAAGTTTACAAACCCTTAAACCCACTGGACCCATGTTAATTTATTACGAAGAGTAAAACTATACATCATGCAATCATCATTTAGAGAAGAGCTTCCCTAATAATTCAGTCATACAATTTTACTAAAGCAACTCTGGCGCCACCTACATGATACAAAGATGATTCAAGATATAGGCAAGAAAGTGAATGGTAACCCTTCACCATTCACTAAAAGGGATGTTATAAGATAATATGAAATTAAAATTCAGAACAAAAAACTGCCTTTTAATACCACTGCACCATGCATTATATCTGTAACTAGTGTTTTACCATTGCTGGGAGCTCACAGCAGAGGTAATTGCTATTTTAAAGCGATATAGAGAAACAAAGCAGCACCATCTTATTTTTTTTTTTAAAAAAGGAGGCGTCCATGAACGACAGCTGAGAGAACGCGGTGGATTCCTAGGCTTCCTGAGTGGGAAGAGACAGAGTATGTGTGGAGACAAAGAGGGAGCAGCAGAGGTGTTAGTCTGCGACTGCACTAAAGGACTGAAAGGTACCATGTACCTTTCAGGTACCATAGAAATTACTCTGGCTCTGGTAGAATTGTCCTTTTGCAATTGACTGTGGGTTCGATTCCTCTCTGGAAGCTTCCACATGTTGATGCCAGCTTGGGCAAGGCACTCAAATCCTGGTTGTCTACGGATCTGCGTATTGTGTATCAATGTGTGTACATTTGTGAATGTGATTAAGTGAATGTGGATCTATTGTAAAGCATTTTCAGTGACTAGAAAAGCAGTTACCATTTATTTCCAGCATCAAAGCTAAAGACATCATCCTCATCAGTTGTGTTCAGGGATAAGGTTTTCAAGCTTTTATACAATTTGCTGAGCCTGTACCATGACGTAAAAACATTATAACACCACTGCAGAAACTGCAGGATGATACTTTAAGGGTTAGCCAGAGTTGAAAAACTATCACAGATCACCCACTTTCATGCATCCAGTGGGTGATCCAGTGAATATTTAAAGGGGAATCCAAGTAGTTTTCTCTTTCTTGAAAACTGCTACCCTAATAACCGTTTCATTACTTGTTATGAGAAAACAATTAACAGATATTGTAAACATTACTCAACCTTCTTCTTGCATTGTCAGTGCAGTTTTAAAAGGAAGCCTGAATCAAGCCAGTGAAATTGATCAAACAGGACAATCTTAACTTTAACTCGGGATTAATATTAAATTAATGCTCATATTCCTGAGTATGGTAAAATCTACCTGAATTTTTACAGCATGGGCACTCAATGTGTGGCTCAGAAAGACACAGATACAAAAACAGACGCAGATTTGATCTGGGTGTATTAATCCGACCACAGCAGCTGTCGAACCACTGCTGTGGCACATAATAACGTCAGAGGTAAGAGTCGGAGGAAATAAAGCAAATCCCAAACTGGATCAACAATAGGATTTACACTAATACCAGCAGCAGCTGATTGAATGATCTGTCAAGGGTGCTTGGGAAACTGAATTGAAGAGACAGGGAAAAAACAAGAGAGGGGAAACAAAAGCAGATGAGGTCAATGCTGTGCAATATCAGGAAAAAAGAACACATGGGAGATGAAATAGAAGAAAGATGGGGCAGGGATGGTAAAAACATTGCACAGGGTGAAAGGAGAGAACTAGTGTATGAAATGAAGGAGATCCACAGAGAACAGGACTGACTGGGGACCGGACAGTCAGAAAATCTAAATTTGTATCTTTTTCTAATTAGTAATCACATTATACTAGGCGCAGCAATGTTTCACTGACAATAATATTCTTCAGCGTACTGAAGATACTATTAGTGAGAGGAAACAGCTTGAAGTTGGTTATCTTCAATCTCAGTGAGGTGTTTCAAACTACAGGGGTTGGACAATGAAACTGAAACACCTGGTTTTAGACCACAATCATTTATTAGTATGGTGTAGGGCCTCCTTTTGCAGCCAAGACAGCGTCAGTTCGTCCTGGGAATGACATATACATGTCCTGCACAGTGGTCAGAGGGATTTAAAGCGATTCTTCTTGCAGGATAGTGGCCAGGTCACTACGTGATACTGGTGGAGGAAAACGTTTCCTGACTCGCTCCTCCAAAACACCCCAAAGTGGCTCAATAATATTTAGATCTGGTGACTGTGCAGGCCATGGGAGATGTTCAACTTCACTTTCATGTTCATCAAACCAATCTTTCACCAGTCTTTCTGTGTGTATTGGTGCATTGTCATCCTGATACATGGCACCGCCTTCAGGATACAATGTTTGAACCACTGGATGCACATGGTCCTCAAGAATGGTTCGGTAGTCCTTGGCAGTGACGCGCCCATCTAGCACAAGTATTGGGCCAAGGGAATGCCATGATATGGCAGCCCAAACCATCACTGATCCACCCCCATGCTTCACTCTGGTCATGCAACAGTCTGGGTGGTACGCTTCTTTGGGGCTTCTCCACACCGTAACTCTCCCAGATGTGGGGAAAACAGTAAAGGTGGACTCATCAGAGAACAATACATGTTTCACATTGTCCACAGCCCAAGATTTGCGCTCCTTGCACCATTGAAACCAGTGACCAAAGGTTTGGCTATAGCAGCCCGGCCGTGTATATTGACCCTGTGGAGCTCCCGACGGACAGTTCTGGTGGAAACAGGAGAGTTGAGGTGCACATTTAATTCTGCCGTGATTTGGGCAGCCGTGGTTTTATGTTTTTTGGATACAATCCGGTTAGCACCCGAACATCCCTTTCAGACAGCTTCCTCTTGCGTCCACAGTTAATCCTGTTGGAAGTGGTTCGTCCTTCTTGGTGGTATGCTGACATTACCCTGGATACCATGGCTCTTGATACATCACAAAGACTTGCTGTCCTGGTCACAGATGCGCCAGCAAGACGTGCACCAACAATTTGCCCTCTTTTGAACTCTGGTATGTCACCCATAATGTTGTGTGCATTTCAATATTTTGAGCAAAACTGTGCTCTTACCCTGCTAATTGAACCTTCACACTCTGCTCTTACTGGTGCAATGTGCAATCAATGAAGACTGGCTACCAGGCTGGTCCAATTTAGCCATGAAACCTCCTACACTAAAATGACAGGTGTTTCAGTTTCATTGTCCAACCCCTGTATATCAAGAGGAATAACTGAGGTGGAAGGAGCTACATTTTCTACTACAGTTCGAGCCATTGCTGTAGATCATTTAGGCTTTGCAAGAGTGAGAAACAGGAAGGCCGAAAGGAGAACAAGGATGCTCTGATTTATCCTTTTGTACTTCTGTCAGAATGGAACAGGCTGAATATTAAAATGCTTGAATTTTTTTTGCATATTTTAGAGTACAGATAAGGATCTATATTCTCTATAACAGGACTTTACAAAGTTAGGGGCGCGACTCCCCTATGTGACATAAGGGTGGTGGGGGGTTGTGTGTACGTGAGGATAAAGATACAAATTAGAAACAGCGGACATTTAGCCAACTTCGGCTAGCCTATGCTAGAGACAAAATGGACAAATGTTTACTACCTTAAGCTACAGTGAGTGGGGAGACAGAGTCTGGGTCAAGCTAAAACAGAAGTAACTTCAATCATGATTTTTTAAAGTTTGGATTTTCATGGACTGGATTTGAAGACGCTCCAAGGTCATATGTGTTGTCTGCCAAAACGTGCTAGCTAACGACACTATAAGACCATGTCGACTCCGGCATCATATTGAGACCAAACACCCAAGTTGGGTGACCAAGTCCCGGGAGTTTTTTGACTGGAGGCACTGGAGTGCGTTCACAACAGAAAATAATTGATAGTTTTATCACTGTACATGACGTGTTCAGTGATGATGGGAGAAGCTACTACTGCCAAGCTGAAGGGTATATCCATGTTTGATAATACCATCCAGCATCTCAGACATGGCATCGGATGTAAAGGAACAGTTGCTGGATCCTATTCATGAGAGCCTTCTCTTCTCCATTCAGCTGGACGAATCTACCAACGTCACTAACTGCTCCCGGTAATGGTGTATGTGCGCTGTATCAAAGAGCTTAGTGTCGAGGAGGTGAAATATTCAAGGCTTTGATTGATTTCGTGCAAGAGAATCGTGTTGATTGGAGCCGGTTGTGGTAGAATCTGAACTCATGGCGCAAGAGCAACAAGTGATCATTGCGCATTTGGAGGGGCTATGTGAGAAGTTTGCAGAGTATTTTGTTGAGGAGATCATAGCCAATCAGTGCATGAGAAATCCATTCTCAGGCCCTGCCCAGTACTCGCACTTCCACCTGTGTCCCTCAATTGCTCGTTCCCGTTGATGGGTTCAAGTGTGCAGTGTGTCCCAATTATCCAGAATGGACTTTCGCCCCACCCAATTTGTGCCCTTAATCCACACTTTGGCTAAGCACATATCTAAGTGGACTTTGCTTTTTTAAAGTATATTACCCACAATTCAATCTGAAAAGACTCACAAAGAGAGGGTTGGCAATTAGAAAAGTTTTAATGATGTGAAATTACATAATTATATCTTTGGCGCTCGGACCTGGGAGGAAGACATGAATGTTGAGAATGATATGAGCTAGGATGAACATTGTAAAGCTTATATTTAGATGTCTTCCCCCCGATCCGACACTGGTGGTGGATTGGCGGCCAGGGAGCGAGGAAGCCAGGAGTAGATGGGAAGGAAGATGGTGGAGGTGGGGTGGAGGAGGGATGAGCTCAGCTGACAAGCGAGGAGGAACACAGCCGAAGGTCCTTTAAAAACAAGGCGTCGGAAAGCGATTGGATGATGAATCAGGCGGACAGGATGCTGACTGGAGGCCGGGAGACGCACAGAGGAGTCATTGGATGGTGAGACGGCGAGGGTGAGTCTTTCATTCTGAATTTTCGTTAAACTCCATTTCACTGCTGCATGTGACATTTTGAGCAAAAACCAAACACAACCATCAATGTAATTAACTATCAAATCCAAATAATATGAACTGCCTAGGCTTTAGACAGCAAGCTGGCTTCAGGGTAATTCTAGGTATCCCTACAGTCAGTAGCCCATAACACTGAAATTACCTTTTGAACAAACACTGGCGCTGAGAAAGTTTTGTGTATAAGCAAAAACAGCGACAGCGATATTTTTGATATCGCAGTTACAACGCAGAGGTGCAAGTCGATGACGTAGAGCCTACTGTCCCAATTCTCCATTTATGCACACTTGCAACCTGCACACTCGAACCCCTATGTGTAATTCTACAAAGTACACACTTCATAGAGGGGTGTAGGGTGTGGTGAGGGAATTGGGACTGGGCAAGAGGAAGGGGGCCTTGTCAAACTGAACTCTAATATGGACTTAGAAAAAAAAAACATGAGTGAAGTGTCACTTCTGGCTGTCTATGGAGACCGAGTTCCACCACCTCTCCAAAGAGCGCTACATGTATTCATATGTTACATACCAGTATGAATGTGGTTTTTCAGTGTTTATTCCTCTCAACAATGCATCACCACATCAGGCACCGGTACATACCAAAGAAACAAACTCATCACTCCCAGTAAGATGAGGCATAATAAGGGGTTTTAATGATATTTGTTTAACAAAAAACTCCCAGATGTTTAAGTTGTGTATAAAAGATGTTTGAAAAATATGAATGCAAAACCTGTCCAGGGTGCACCCTGCCTCTCGCCCGTAGACTGCTGGAGATAGGCACCAGTTTCCCCGTGACCCAATATGGAAGTGATATAGAAGATGAATGAATGAACAATCAGTTTAAGTATGAATGGAACATTCACTTTGAAAACCCCTGATTGCTGGGGGGCTGACAAGAAATGGGACAGTGAGGTGAGATTAGATCAGCAAAAGAGAAGAGGCAACATATGCGGTGTGTACCGTGTCTCTTTGCTGACTAAGGGAAAAGCAACGAATGGGGGAAGGATAGAGATGAAGTGGGTGGGGTGAATATGAATAGTAACAAGAGAAGAAGGCTAGTTTGAAAGAAGATGACATGCAAGGTGGCAGATTAAACACACATACAGAAGAAAGAGGACAGAGATGGATAGAGAAAGGCAGACTAAAGGGAACGAGCACACAACAAGAATGTTGACTATGTAAACGGAGCGCGATCGCTTATTAATCTTTGCCCTTAGGAACAGGGCAACACAATCACCACACGAAGCAGATGATAAATATGTTCCACTGTGAGAGTATGTGTATCTGTGTCTGTGGTAAAGACGGAAACAGACAGCAGTAAGGTGAGAGATGCCACAAATAAAGTGTCACTGCATGTGCCATAAATAGATTTTATGAGATCAGCACTCTCAGCCAGGACCGTGGTTTGTTAGGCTGTCAGGCAGGGTCAGTCAGCCTCCTCTGTCAGACTTGCATATCAGAAAGAATCCATGGTGTGAGTTTACAGAGAACATTAGAATGCTCTTGTCCAGCACCCTAGGAACAAGAGGAGAGTATTTTAATATAGCTGACCGTGTTGATGTTCTAAGGTTGTCTTTTTTATCAAGAGAGAAAATGCTGAGTATAGGCTTTACTACTAGACTTCTTACTGGTTTACGTCATCCACTAATGTTCAGATGTACATGCCAGCTATCACCCAGAAAAACAAATTAGGATGAAGAAAAATTATACACAGTCTTTAAATGTATAACCAAATGAATATCTGTAAAGTGTGGTGCATTCAACCCACTACAATGAACTGACTTCTTTAGTTATCAATCCTTCTGTTTTAAATATAAAACTCAGTTTAAGTGCAGCTGTTCTGTCAAAGCCACAGAGGATTGCTAGAGACCGTTAGTGAACAAACAGCATCATGAAGACCAGTTTGCACCAAGCCACGTAGAGGTCATGGGAAAAAAGTGGAAGAAAGTGCTCTGGAATTCACTTGGCCAAAATGCAAAATAAGAAAACCAACTGCTGCCAATTAAGGGGTAACAAAAAGAAACAACTTGCTGATTCAAAAGATTAAGTTTTAAATGTCAACAATTAAAATTCAAGAGGTTCTAACAATTTAGTATTCTTACTATACAATCATGATAATGCAATGCAGGAAAGACAAATGCTAGATTTCTGTTGCATCAAATGTATTCTATTCTATTCTATTCTATTCTATTCTATTCTATTCTATTCTGTTCTATTCTATTCAACATTGTTTCTCTGCTCCTAGACCTCCTACCATTCTGCTAGATAAGATGGGAAGCCTGGAGAACAGCAGCAAAGAACACCTGTCCAAGTGTAAAGAACAGAGCAGCATGAGGGGTTGTATGAGAGCATAAGTGACAACATCAATTCAGTCGAACAAGATGGAAAGGAGAAATTGGAGGCGCAGGTGGGCTCCAAATAGGCTGGCAGAGGAAGAGGTAATTGAAGGAACCGTAAACCTGCCTAAACAGGGGCAGGGTGTATGAGGTTTGCCGAATGGATCAAAAGGCTGGAACAAGCTGAGCAATAAGCTGATTACAGCTGGCACAGAGATAACCCAAATCTGATCTTAAAAGAGCACAGAGATCACTCAAGGCTGATCTTAGTTTTAGGCCCTAGCCATAATAAGGTTGCCGAATATTTATTTTTTACAAAAATGCTCTCAGGTTATGGCCTAGAACTCAACATAGAAATTAAAGAGATTTATTTAAAAGGATGAGTTTAATGTTGGGGTTCTGCGAATTAGTTAGCAGGAGTCCCTACCTTACCTCCAGTGGACAGAAGCCATAGAGAACTGAAAGAGCAGACACTAAAGGAAATTCTTATAACAGAGTAAGAATAACAACTAGTCAGATTTAACCATTCACAGTGAAGAAAAAAAGTTAATTTATTATTCTTTTTTCATTCTTAATACTTTTTTAACTTTCCTTATTTTGATCAGCCAAGCAACATCAGATTTGGATAATTTTAAAGCCATTATCTGCTGACATTTGATATATTTGAAGAGTTTCTGTCAGGTTTCAGAGCCCATCATTGCACTGGAACACTGGTGAACGTCACTAATGATATTCACATAGCCTCAGATAATGGACTTGTGTCTGAACTTGTCAATCAATTAATGTGGATGGCATTAAATTGGCCTCTTCTTTCACCTCCGGAATATTGCCAAAATTAGAAATATTCTGTCCAGGAGTGACAATTGTGCAATAATATGCTTAAGTTATTTAATATTTAATTAAGTAACTTTAGGTCTGTTAAGTATTGAATACCTGTGAATATAAGCCCAACATGGCGGTGGTATTAGCACAATAGATGAAGTGATTTGAGCAGTGGCATTCTTAAAAAAGCAAACTCTGCACACAAACGGAATAAATATAAGAATTTATTAACAGAAACAATAAACTCCAAGTTAAACATATTTAAATTAATATATATATATATATATATACATATGTGCTCCAATTATTGTCCTTCCCACAGCCGATACTGGCAGGGCCTGTAGTCGGCAGTCAACCTTCCACACCTTTTCAAACCTGTTCTATTTAGATGTTTTGACGCCTTTGATAAAACTACCCATAGCTAAAATCCAATAATCAGTATCGTCCTGGCGTACTTTAGCACGACATATTTAATGTGTGCTAAACGTGCAAATTGTAGGGGTGTCCTGATAGTATAATTTCAAGAAAAATTCTCAGCACACAATAACATTTTTTTATGGTTTTCTTTTTATGACAGTTGTGGCCTTTATTTATTTTTTTGTTATTTGAAAGTATCCAGACAGGAAGTGGGGTGAAGAGAGGGGGAAGACATGCAGCACAAGTCACCGGGGTCAAGACTTGAAACAGGGACAGCTGCGTCCAGGACTGAAGCCTTCTTATATGGGTTACGAGCCCCACAGTAATATTTTTGATATTGTGGAGGTTTTTTTGAGGCATATGGTTTCTTAAGAAAAGACCAGAAAGTATTTAGAAATGTGCAAAAGCTGGGTGCCAACTCTGGATGACGAAAATGTCTTAGCTTATATCAATTTTAATGAAAATAATTATCTACAAAGAAATCTTTTTTTTTATCATCGATTATAGCAAATGTAGATTATTCTGATAACCCAAGCAAGTTGGCCTGCACCATTTAGCACAATGCAACACAGCAATACCAGTGTGGGTTCCCTTTGAGACAATTGTTTGTTGCTGTTTTCGACATCTGAACAATATTTATTTTACATGCTAAATTATGTATGTTGGAACTCCTTTTTGTATCAGTCTGATCAGCTGGGAACGGTTATTCTGCCAGTATAACTCTAATTGGGTCAAAAGCTGATTTTTTTGTACTATGTCCATTAAGCATTGGATTTAAGAATCTTTTTTTTTTACTTTTGGGAAATTGAAGAAAGCCATGAAAACACCACAATTCAGGACATAAAGAAACAATACCAGTGGAGTGATGCAAACTGTCAGGAAAGCTCTGTCATCCCTGCTGAATACATCATGAAGTTGTGTCCTTGTCAAGTTCCTCTCATGGCAGCAGCAGCATTCTGGATGTGATGGCTGGGAAAACAGTTATTCCCAACAGCACCACCAAGTACAAATGTTCTATATGGAGTTTCCACACAACCTGTTCTTTAACTGTGTAATGATGAATCTCACAGTCTGAGGCCCATTCTCATGAATGTTAATCAGTTGGGTCATTATGACACATTAAGTAAGGTGATGCCACATGCAAATGTGTAGAGATTTATGATTTACTAATATTAGCTAAGAACTTTTCAAGAGACTTTTTAGTGTGAGTTGCTTCATATGCATAGAAATTACTTTATATGGGTGGTAAGGTTTGATTAGCAATTAGCCTTCCTCCACCATTAAAACTTCTCTTTTCTTTTGCTAATTTTGTTCATTACGACTTCCATCTCATGCAGATAAAGCACTGATTACTTATAGAATCTCCACAGATCCCAATTTCACAAAATCTAAATTGTCCCTTGAATGACAGTAATGAAATGTAATGTAAATAATGTAAATAACGAAAGCGCTTCAGCAGCATTACCCCTTTTCCATCTGAACCAAATAGGTTTATCTTGGTCTCATCAGAACACAAAACATGGTTCCAACATGTCCATATTAAGAAGAGGCTTCCTTCTGGGACGACAGCCATGCAGACCCATTTGATGGAATGTGCAGCGTATGGTCTCATCACTGACAGGCTGACACCCCTGCACTCATCTTCTTTGGTGGACCATTTCGAGGCCTGTTCTGAGTGAAACCTGTCCTGTTAAACCGCTGTATGCTCTTGGCCGCTATCTTGTAGCTCAGTTTCAGGGTTTTGTCAATCTTCTTATAGCCTAGGTCATCTTTATTTTGAGCAACAATTCTGTTTTTATAAATCCTCAGGGAGTTCTTTGCTATGAGATGCCATGTTGAACTTACAGTGACCAGTATGACTGTGTGAGACCAATAACACCAAATTGTACACACCTGTTCCCCATTCATACCAGACAACTTGTAACACTAACAAGTCACATGACACTGGTGAGGGAAAATGGCTAATTGGGCACAATTTGGACTTTTTCTCTTAAGGATGTACTCACTTTTGTTACCAGTGGTTTAGCCAGTATTGGCTGTGTGTTGAGTTACTTTGAGGGGACAGCAAATTTACACTGTTATGCAAGCTGTACACTGACTACTTTACACTGTATTAAAGTGTCAGCTTCAGTGTTGTCTGATGAAAACATATAATAAAATATTTACAAAAATATGAGGGGTGTACTCACTTTTGTGAGATACTGTATCTTTATCATTGTCCTCTGTCTGCAATGACATTGACAAGACATCAATATTTTACTTTACATATTCTTAAAATCATCGTTCCAATCTTAGATAAAAGGCTAGCTATGATTAAATTATCCTATTTAAAGTGTAAAAGTTGATATTCTAACATATATTTACAGGGTGTTGATTCTATTAATTTTCTTATGTCTATGTCTCTATATAAAAATAATAAATAAATACTTATCAATACTTTTAATAAATTATAAAACTACGTTTATTTTAGCAGCAATAAAAATATTACATTCCTCTTTAAAATCAAATAAATTTCATCATGTTATATGTTTCTTTTGTTGTATAAATAACACTAAACAGTTAAACTGGTATTTTTATTCCATGTGATTGTACTGGCCATTGTTTGTTGGCTCATAGAGCCACAGAGAAAACACTTGTTTTCTGATTTTAAAATGATTAACACTAACACTAAGGCAGATCAACACGAACATTTTCTATAGAAAAGTTTATCATCTCATCTCAGTCGGAGGGTTTAAGAACTCATTGTGACTCTTTCAAGGACGGAGGAATAAGCCTCACTCTCCCCCAACAGACACTTGCACAATACATCACACACATCTCCTTTAAAAATGAGCTTCCCACTCGGAGACGCACACACACTGTTCCCGTACACTCGCCTTTCCCTGTGTCACTCTTCCTTCTGTCATTCTTCTAATCACAGTGCTCGCTTTAAAACAGCCCCGCCGACATCAGCGAGTAGATGGAGAGAGATGGTGGGAACGCTTGTTAGCACGTCGGATGTGTCTATACACATGCAGCCAGTTGTGCACATATAAAGGGTCCAAACATACATAAAGATAACAGGAGCAGTGGTGTCCTGCTAGAGGGAGATAATGCACATAGAGACATGCAGTCTGGAAGGCAAAACCAACAAAACAAACAAACAAAAAAAAAGCCTGAAACAGCCAACTTGACAAAACAGCAGTGGTTTCATTTGCATCCTTGATATGTGCTGAAATAGCTGAGATTATTGGGGATGTTTCAGGTTTTTCATCCTAGTGTGTACACCCTGACTTCCACTTCTTATCAAGGTGAAACATTTTCCTCCACTGGATTCCGATTTGAACAAATTTCTATTCTAAAAATGAATGGTTGGCCTGGCAGCACACCATGAAATATTCACTTAAAAGTCCAACGAACTAACTCAGAAACATCTTGTCAGATGATTCTATCAGATTTATTTAAATTGATACGCAACACTGCAACCCGATGACACATAAACTTTGAAATATGCTGCTGTCAGTGAGCTCACAATGACATGGACGATGTAGCAGAGAGTGCAGCTGAGACAGATGGGAATGCCTTTAAGACAGCAATATACCTGTCACTGCTTACAATTAATTGTCAGCTAAAATGTCATAATAGTCACAGGCCCAGAGAGCAGAATATCAGAAGTGACCCAATAGAGAGGACCACTTCCCTCTATGGAAGGCCAAAAGTGTTGCATTTTGACTTATAAATTAAACATTAAAATATTATTTAAATGTGTCAGTACTTAATCAAAACTAATACAAAAAATGATCATTATATACAATATAATTAAATATGACATTAATAAAATATACAAATATTTGATTATTTTATGCTAAAATGAAACAGCATATAGTTAATTTAGTTTATCTGTCAGCCTTACCCATCAAAGTCAGTGGGCGGGGCTAATGCTTCTACAATCAAGTTAATTGGTTTGTTCATAGTTCACTACAACACGGGAACCATTTAACAGTAACAGTAAAAGCTTTTGGGATATTGTATTTTGTACAAATTATAAAACTGTTCCTTTTTTATGCACTAAAACTCTGTTAAACATGTAAATATGTCAACGATCAGTTAAGTTCAAACCTTAGACATCATACTTTACATCATACATTATTGTTTTGTAAACGACATTTAGTATTTCATGTCGAAAAAGAATCAAGCAGGTAAAAAAAAAAAAACAAGGGCCTAAAAGGTTTTACGTTATTTACTGTCAATTTTTAACAAGAACAGATGATAAAAACTACTCCTAGAGATGGACAAAAAAATCAGCAGGAGACAAGATCTGGCCGGGTTTCAGTTTGACCGACCATGATGGGTGAACAGCAAGTCAGAAACTGAAACATGGCCCACTTTAATCCTACTTTTTTCAGTGAAAGCACTATGCCAAGGTACTTTCTTAGGATACTTATTGGTGTGGATGCTGTTACAGAGTGAAGGTGACTCAAAGCTAGCCATTTTCAGTATGAGTGAAGCCTTTTAAAATGAAGTGAGAGGAAGCACAATAATGTAAGAAGTTATTTACAGAAAACTTAACTTTTCTATGACATGTTGCGACACGTTTTTTGGTTCATTCAGGCAGCAGGTGAGAGCAAGAGTTTCTGACTAGGACTGGCAGCCAACCCTTAAAATACAAAATTCTGTCTGACTTGACACATAGGAGAGGTATTCTTCATTAAATTGTCACAAAACACCCTTTGTTCCGTATTTTTAAGATTCAGAGCAAATAAATTCCTAGGTTACGATCGTATGGATAAATCATGATTCAAAAGAGATGTTCTTGCTCTCCCTCAATTGGTCACCTGAAATGGTTTTCCAAAGAGTCTTGAACAAACTTCCCAGAGGTTCATTGAGAGATGGACAAAGGTTAATATTTCAGCAAGGGGGTGGCTGCTTTAAGGAATCTAAAATATAACATATTTAAATTTCTTTAACAATTTTTTGTTTGCTACATAATTCCATGTGTTCATTCACTGTTTTGATGCCTTCAGTGAGAATCTATGTACAATGTAAATAGTCATAAACATAAAGAAAACCTATAACACAATAAGCAATGCTTTTCAATTCAAATTAATTTTGGTTAATGAGTCAATGAATCGGTAAATAGACAAATAAAATGTATTATGATTATTTTGTATAAACTAGATTGTTGTGGATTTTATGCAGTGGTTCATCCAACCATACAGAACCAGATCCAGTTACATTGTCTTGGTGGTTTTAAACCAGCAGTTTTATCCTCATACTCTACATATTTCAACTATATTGGGAAGAAAAAGCGAAATACTTCTATATTTTACAGAATGACCGTTTTTAATCTTTTCTAGTTGACCACAGTCATTTTGCTGATCTAAGACAGAGTCGAGCCTGAAACAAGGGTACAATGCATGTTACCATAGTTTGTTTTGTCTTGTGTGTTATGTGTGGGAGTGAGGGCATGTATTATTTGCACACTTCTATTCTGGGCTTTTAGGCACCCCTTATTGAAAACAGCAGCAGAAGTGTCAGTATGGATAACTATAATTACAAGAGATGTTCCATTCAAGATATTCCATTTGAAGAACAGCTTGAAGGAAACACAAAGAAACAATGGCACAAAGACTGCTTTATAAAACGTATTCCTTTAATCTTGCATTCCTCACACAGTAACCTCTGAAACTTTGGTGGAGCCCTGCACCATCTTTATCTTTGAGGTGTCAGTGTCTTACCTGCAACAAGTCTCAGAGCACATGCAATTTGGAGTAGCAGGATGGGTCTTTGACACACAAGCTAGGTTATTAGCTACTCAGAATGAGTATTCACACCTCTAAAATTTCAAAGCAATATAATGTAAATTTCTTTGGAGTGTTTTTACACTATACCACTTCTGACTAGGGTAGATTCATTCAAGACTTTTTGTCTGAGCGATGTAAGATAAGATCTTTGGCCTATGATAAGTTTTAAGTAAGGTTTATATTATTTATATTTATCTCGCTTTCACCGTGAATGCCATGTGTGTATATTGTTGAAAACTCTAGGTTTAAAGTAAAATAACTGATAGCATATCATCAGCATTACATGGTATTCATTAGCATTGTGATAATGCCAAACTCATCCCGGAGCAGTTAGCCTACATGCTAGGCTAACTATAGCATGTTTTAATATGACTCATGACTCATAATTCAATGAGGTTCCAGTTAATCTTGTGCAGACAAAGTTTACAGAAAATGTGCTATCCTGCTTCTTAAACCTAGCACATTGCTTTAAATGTCATTCAGTTTAATGACTTGTGTTTCAACTGCTCATTACGCTGCCTGGAGATACCTGAGCACAGGTGACAAATCAGGTGTTCAAACAGACAAGGAGCTGTAGCATCAAAAATAGTCTCACTTTCACCATCAATGCAATGTAAATTAATTAGTTTATATTTAGCCTTACACAGTGTTGCATGTTGGTAGATGATGTCATGCATCATTAATAATTTTTACTGTACAGCATTTGCAATCTGCTCTCAGATTATTGACATATTACATATTTTCTGTGTTAAACTTTATTTAAACAAATTTACAATAAAGCTGCTCTGTTTAAAGATGTTTCTGCTTCTGTTGTCCAGCATGATACTCTCTTACTTTAACAAATCCTGCCGTTATTTAACAACATCAGCTGACAAGGAATAAAGTCTTGAAAATGTGCTGCTATGCTGGCAATTAGTACATGTACAATTGAAAGATTTAGAAGTGACAAAATGAAGACTGGAGTACACAGAATTCTGTGGTACATACAAAGCACATACTAACATCCTGTTTTCACTGGATGTTTTGGCAAATATTGGATAAAATTTGTTGAAAATGGTTTCCAGTTTATAACAGGCATTTACCTGCAAATCGAACGCTTTTAAATGTCAACACAAACAGCTGAGCTCATTTCAAGCACCCAGAAAAGGGTTTTACAGATGTTCCATTTCCGAATTCCATGTTTTTCTATATTCAGTTTTCATGACATAATTGCCTTTAAAGTACAAAACTAAGAAATTTTATTATCAATATCTTCCCACAAATCATGAAACAACACAATGCTGAAACCGACATATGAATATAAGGCGGTTGTACAGACTTTTATACATCAGCATTAATGTGAATCTTTGAAATACTTCTCAACTGAACCCAGTTCAAGTTTTACATCAAGTAACCAAAATGATCAAGGAAATAAAAAACAGCGGCATTATGCTTTTGGATGAATGAGTTTTATCTATTAGTAACTCAAAAACTAAAGTGATTATTGATCAGGACAAACATTGAGGACAGAAATATCTAAACCAATATTAAAAGCACTTTGTTTTTCATAAATTCTAAATTTCATCAAGACCTCTTAAGACGGTTTAAGAACCCGGCATAAACACATTCATTTAAATTCATTCATGCATTACAAACTTAATTGATTTTAACTTTATAAAAAACTGTATGGGACTTACACATTAACATAGGCCTGCTTTACCATCCATGCTGTAGATAATTCAAGGTAGTGTACACTGGGTATTTGATTTACATAGGTTTTGCATTCTGTTAAAGAAAACATGCATTTTCAATGAAATTCGAGCTGGGTTATAAATTGTAGGAAGCTATAATGATAATTAGAGTAAAAATTTTATGTGTGCACACAGTCTTTGTTAGAGAACATAATATGGTTACCAATAAATAACGTTGCTAACCTTTCTATTAACATATAAGGGACACACTGTAGAAGCACAATGCACATTATGCCGGGAACCTTCATATTCCTATATAATGAAAAGGTAGAAAAATGTTGTTTTTCATTTTCACCCTTAATTAACTAAATTATAACAGAACCCATAACGTGGATATGTTCATTATAAAGGAAAAAAAATGTTCAATGCAATAGTTTCAGCTGTTCTTTACCGGTTTAAGCATCCTCACCTCCATGGCCAATCAGAAACTCCTCTTGACATAAACTATAAAAGGTTTAGTTCAACAACTGTTTTTCTTCCCATGTTTGCAGAACCTGAACAAACCACTAGTCCTTTGATAATAATGGCCGGACTGAACAGCAACTGGCAGGAATCATGCTTACCACCCTGTAACGGACATGCACGACGGGTGTCTGTGGATGTCAGGTCTCATTTGATAACACTGTGGTGAAATCTTATCTGCAATCTGTAAGTATGCCCTGTGATCCGACGCCATATAAAAAACATTTATCTGACCTTCAAGGGGGGCAGGGTGAAGATTAAAAACTCACATCTCGCTTAAAAAGCATCCATCATACTATTGAGACATTTAAAACCTCTAAATTTAGTTTCTTCAGCAAAGGATTTTGAAAACAGATGTGGGTGTGTACAACTTTAAAGACCTGAGTTCTACCAACCGTCTGAACTGATTTCACGGGACCGGACAAGGTCGCTCTTGTTGCCCACCAGGATGATGGGCGTTTGCGGCTGGGACTCCCTGAGAAGGAGCCGGAGCTGGGCGGTGCGGTGGAAACTTCGCCTATCAGTCACTGAGAAGACCAAGATACACACGTCACACTGCAAAGTGGACAGGTCCTAGGGATTGCAAACACACACAAACATAGACATACATGTAAATGCTGGCAAGAATTTAGTGGATCAAGTTAGTTTGCACACACTGAGCAGATATCTGTTTACAGCAGGGCAGGTGTGGAATGTCAGGTAGACACTTCATGCAATACAAGAACTTGCATGCCATGAATAAATGATAAAAATCCTCTCCTTGACACTGAAGCAACTGCAGAGCAGGCCCATGAGGACGCCGTGGAGGCTTTGGTTAACTTGACTGCCTGAGTGTCAAGCTTTACTTTGATTCTCCTGACCCTCTTAAACATTGACCACTGAGCCAGTTGGGGATTCCTGTCACAGGGGCTCAATTAGTGTTAGTGGCTCTGTCAGAAACAGCAGCTTGTAACTGCCTTCAAGCATCTCTGTGTTCTCAAGCTCTAGCTATCTGGTTCAGTCAGCTGAATTTACATTGGGCCATGATGAGATTTGTACATTTCTGAGTTTGCTCCTGTGTTTGTTCATCTTTATCAAAGATTATGCAGCAAATCTGAAAAATAAAAAATGGGATCATATCCAGAGATCATCTGTACACCAGCTGATGACTTGCTGACCCGGTTTGCCCCTAAATTATGTTATTTTCTTAATCTGGTTCAGTAAAAAATACGTGGCAGATACCAAAGGATTAAAGGTTCAGCAAACTGAGATCCCTGCCCTTGTAATTAAATGCAAAGCAATTGTGGATTAAACTATGACCTCCTTTTCATGTCGGTTGGACATTCATTAAAGGTGGAATGTGTCATGCTAAAGCAGACCAGTCTCAGGTTAAAGCAGATTTAAACAAGAAAAATGTTCCCAAAACAGGTCAATATGATGAAAATGAAAATATATCAGAGCATACTCAAAATCTGACAGTAGCTATAAAAGAGTAATGTGTCCTTTGCTGTTGAAGTTGTCCAGATAATCCATAAAAAATGCAAAAGTGATAACATTTTCAATTAGAATTTGCATGATTTCACATAGTCATTTGTGAGTTGGTAAAGCTTACTGGTGATAATGTTTGACACCAAATATGGTAAAGTAGTGTCTGAATCTTTGCCTCATACTTTTCTCTGCGACTTTGGTCATCCAGAAACTGATCCAGTTTGCACATGGGCCAATTACCAGTATGAAGGTATATGTTTAAAAAAGTCAAAACCTTCTAGTGAGATCCCTGAAATAGTGCCAGAGTAACCTGACTTTAAAGTAGCACAGTTTTCCCTCCTTTTATGTATCAGATAGGTATTTAAACCTAACTCAAAGAAAGCTCAGAAATTTAAGAAACAAACTGAAAGAAGATAGTATTTTCTAACGATATGTCAAGACATGTCTGTGGACTATTCAGGCTGCAAGAGAGAGAGCAATACTTTCAGTAGATAAGAAAAAAGGCTGAACATTTCAGCAGATTTGCTGTTTTATCCTTTTGAACTTTCAACTTCTATCTATCATGGGAAACACAAGATTTGGAAATTTTGGCAACCCTCTGGAAATGTAAGAGTTAAAGAAATCTATAGTGTATAGGTAACACCCACATGTACTGTTGCTTTAGTAATACTGATAATGGCTGCTGGAGGACATAATAACCACTTTCACTCTCTGCTAAATTCTCATACTACTCTTCAATTTTGTGTTATTTGCGGTTATTTCAGCTTTTAACTTTATGTTCTCTCTCTGTTTTTTTTCTCTTTTGAGAAGCTACACCTGGCCTGGCTCTATGTTTAGCTGTCGCATCTTCTTGGAGGGGGGCATTGGCTAGCTGCTGCTGCCAACAACTTAATGCCTACCTTCTACAGATTATACACTTAGTCCTATCTTTCAGTGTTTAACCCTGTCTCTCTCCTAGACGTAGCTATTGACTTAGCTTTTTCTATGACTAACTGTATGTGCTTTCTTTTAACATATAGACTTAACAAATTGGCTCATAGTTCATCTGCTAAGCTGTCTTTCTCTCCTAGATGAAGCCACTAAAGGAGCTATAACCATCAATGTTTTACTTTTGTTTCCAATAGAAAGTACTCCAGGATCAGTGCTTATGTGTTCTTTTTGTGTGTCTGCTCTGTTCTCTCAAACCCCCAGTTGGTCATGGCAGAAGGTCACTCACACTAAGCCTTGTTCTGTTGGAGGTTTCCTAATGTAAAAAGGGAGTTTTCATTTCCACTATCGCTACATAATAAACTGAATCCTATTGCACTGTTCGATAGTTAGGATTATTGGAATGTATGTACAGGGGTTGGACAATGAAACTGAAACACCTGGTTTTAGACCACAATCATTTATTAGTATGGTGTAGGGCCTCCTTTTGCAGCCAAGACAGCGTCAGTTCGTCCTGGGAATGACATATACATGTCCTGCACAGTGGTCAGAGGGATTTAAAGCGATTCTTCTTGCAGGATAGTGGCCAGGTCACTACGTGATACTGGTGGAGGAAAACGTTTCCTGACTCACTCCTCCAAAACACCCCAAAGTGGCTCAATAATATTTCGATCTGGTGACTGTGCAGGCCATGGAAGATGTTCAACTTCACTTTCATGTTCATCTAACCAATCTTTCACCAGTCTTGCTGTGTCTATTGGTGCATTGTCATCCTGATACACGGCACCGCCTTCAGGATACAATGTTTGAACCACTGGATGCACATGGTCCTCAAGAATGGTTCGGTAGTCCTTGGCAGTGACGCGCCCATCTAGCACAAGTATTGGGCCAAGGGAATGCCATGATATGGCAGCCCAAACCATCACTGATCCACCCCCATGCTTCACTCTGGTCATGCAACAGTCTGGGTGGTACGCTTCTTTGGGGCTTCTCCACACCGTAACTCTCCCAGATGTGGGGAAAACAGTAAAGGTGGACTCATCAGAGAACAATACATGTTTCACATTGTCCACAGCCCAAGATTTGCGCTCCTTGCACCATTGAAACCAGTGACCAAAGGTTTGGCTATAGCAGCCCGGCCGTGTATATTGACCCTGTGGAGCTCCCGACGGACAGTTCTGGTGGAAACAGGAGAGTTGAGGTGCACATTTAATTCTGCCGTGATTTGGGCAGCCGTGGTTTTATGTTTTTTGGATACAATCCGGGTTAGCACCCGAACATCCCTTTCAGACAGCTTCCTCTTGCGTCCACAGTTAATCCTGTTGGAAGTGGTTCGTCCTTCTTGGTGGTATGCTGACATTACCCTGGATACCATGGCTCTTGATACATCACAAAGACTTGCTGTCCTGGTCACAGATGCGCCAGCAAGACGTGCACCAACAATTTGCCCTCTTTTGAACTCTGGTATGTCACCCATAATGTTGTGTGCATTTCAATATTTTGAGCAAAACTGTGCTCTTACCCTGCTAATTGAACCTTCACACTCTGCTCTTACTGGTGCAATGTGCAATCAATGAAGACTGGCTACCAGGCTGGTCCAATTTAGCCATGAAACCTCCTACACTAAAATGACAGGTGTTTCAGTTTCATTGTCCAACCCCTGTATATCAAGAGGAATAACTGAGGTGGAAGGAGCTACATTTTCTACTACAGTTCGAGCCATTGCTGTAGATCATTTAGGCTTTGCAAGAGTGAGAAACAGGAAGGCCGAAAGGAGAACAAGGATGCTCTGATTTATCCTTTTGTACTTCTGTCAGAATGGAACAGGCTGAATATTAAAATGCTTGAATTTTTTTTGCATATTTTAGAGTACAGATAAGGATCTATATTCTCTATAACAGGACTTTACAAAGTTAGGGGCGCGACTCCCCTATGTGACATAAGGGTGGTGGGGGGTTGTGTGTACGTGAGGATAAAGATACAAATTAGAAACAGCGGACATTTAGCCAACTTCGGCTAGCCTATGCTAGAGACAAAATGGACAAATGTTTACTACCTTAAGCTACAGTGAGTGGGGAGACAGAGTCTGGGTCAAGCTAAAACAGAAGTAACTTCAATCATGATTTTTTAAAGTTTGGATTTTCATGGACTGGATTTGAAGACGCTCCAAGGTCATATGTGTTGTCTGCCAAAACGTGCTAGCTAACGACACTATAAGACCATGTCGACTCCGGCATCATATTGAGACCAAACACCCAAGTTGGGTGACCAAGTCCCGGGAGTTTTTTGACTGGAGGCACTGGAGTGCGTTCACAACAGAAAATAATTGATAGTTTTATCACTGTACATGACGTGTTCAGTGATGATGGGAGAAGCTACTACTGCCAAGCTGAAGGGTATATCCATGTTTGATAATACCATCCAGCATCTCAGACATGGCATCGGATGTAAAGGAACAGTTGCTGGATCCTATTCATGAGAGCCTTCTCTTCTCCATTCAGCTGGACGAATCTACCAACGTCACTAACTGCTCCCGGTAATGGTGTATGTGCGCTGTATCAAAGAGCTTAGTGTCGAGGAGGTGAAATATTCAAGGCTTTGATTGATTTCGTGCAAGAGAATCGTGTTGATTGGAGCCGGTTGTGGTAGAATCTGAACTCATGGCGCAAGAGCAACAAGTGATCATTGCGCATTTGGAGGGGCTATGTGAGAAGTTTGCAGAGTATTTTGTTGAGGAGATCATAGCCAATCAGTGCATGAGAAATCCATTCTCAGGCCCTGCCCAGTACTCGCACTTCCACCTGTGTCCCTCAATTGCTCGTTCCCGTTGATGGGTTCAAGTGTGCAGTGTGTCCCAATTATCCAGAATGGACTTTCGCCCCACCCAATTTGTGCCCTTAATCCACACTTTGGCTAAGCACATATCTAAGTGGACTTTGCTTTTTTAAAGTATATTACCCACAATTCAATCTGAAAAGACTCACAAAGAGAGGGTTGGCAATTAGAAAAGTTTTAATGATGTGAAATTACATAATTATATCTTTGGCGCTCGGACCTGGGAGGAAGACATGAATGTTGAGAATGATATGAGCTAGGATGAACATTGTAAAGCTTATATTTAGATGTCTTCCCCCCGATCCGACACTGGTGGTGGATTGGCGGCCAGGGAGCGAGGAAGCCAGGAGTAGATGGGAAGGAAGATGGTGGAGGTGGGGTGGAGGAGGGATGAGCTCAGCTGACAAGCGAGGAGGAACACAGCCGAAGGTCCTTTAAAAACAAGGCGTCGGAAAGCGATTGGATGATGAATCAGGCGGACAGGATGCTGACTGGAGGCCGGGAGACGCACAGAGGAGTCATTGGATGGTGAGACGGCGAGGGTGAGTCTTTCATTCTGAATTTTCGTTAAACTCCATTTCACTGCTGCATGTGACATTTTGAGCAAAAACCAAACACAACCATCAATGTAATTAACTATCAAATCCAAATAATATGAACTGCCTAGGCTTTAGACAGCAAGCTGGCTTCAGGGTAATTCTAGGTATCCCTACAGTCAGTAGCCCATAACACTGAAATTACCTTTTGAACAAACACTGGCGCTGAGAAAGTTTTGTGTATAAGCAAAAACAGCGACAGCGATATTTTTGATATCGCAGTTACAACGCAGAGGTGCAAGTCGATGACGTAGAGCCTACTGTCCCAATTCTCCATTTATGCACACTTGCAACCTGCACACTCGAACCCCTATGTGTAATTCTACAAAGTACACACTTCATAGAGGGGTGTAGGGTGTGGTGAGGGAATTGGGACTGGGCAAGAGGAAGGGGGCCTTGTCAAACTGAACTCTAATATGGACTTAGAAAAAAAAAACATGAGTGAAGTGTCACTTCTGGCTGTCTATGGAGACCGAGTTCCACCACCTCTCCAAAGAGCGCTACATGTATTCATATGTTACATACCAGTATGAATGTGGTTTTTCAGTGTTTATTCCTCTCAACAATGCATCACCACATCAGGCACCGGTACATACCAAAGAAACAAACTCATCACTCCCAGTAAGATGAGGCATAATAAGGGGTTTTAATGATATTTGTTTAACAAAAAACTCCCAGATGTTTAAGTTGTGTATAAAAGATGTTTGAAAAATATGAATGCAAAACCTGTCCAGGGTGCACCCTGCCTCTCGCCCGTAGACTGCTGGAGATAGGCACCAGTTTCCCCGTGACCCAATATGGAAGTGATATAGAAGATGAATGAATGAACAATCAGTTTAAGTATGAATGGAACATTCACTTTGAAAACCCCTGATTGCTGGGGGGCTGACAAGAAATGGGACAGTGAGGTGAGATTAGATCAGCAAAAGAGAAGAGGCAACATATGCGGTGTGTACCGTGTCTCTTTGCTGACTAAGGGAAAAGCAACGAATGGGGGAAGGATAGAGATGAAGTGGGTGGGGTGAATATGAATAGTAACAAGAGAAGAAGGCTAGTTTGAAAGAAGATGACATGCAAGGTGGCAGATTAAACACACATACAGAAGAAAGAGGACAGAGATGGATAGAGAAAGGCAGACTAAAGGGAACGAGCACACAACAAGAATGTTGACTATGTAAACGGAGCGCGATCGCTTATTAATCTTTGCCCTTAGGAACAGGGCAACACAATCACCACACGAAGCAGATGATAAATATGTTCCACTGTGAGAGTATGTGTATCTGTGTCTGTGGTAAAGACGGAAACAGACAGCAGTAAGGTGAGAGATGCCACAAATAAAGTGTCACTGCATGTGCCATAAATAGATTTTATGAGATCAGCACTCTCAGCCAGGACCGTGGTTTGTTAGGCTGTCAGGCAGGGTCAGTCAGCCTCCTCTGTCAGACTTGCATATCAGAAAGAATCCATGGTGTGAGTTTACAGAGAACATTAGAATGCTCTTGTCCAGCACCCTAGGAACAAGAGGAGAGTATTTTAATATAGCTGACCGTGTTGATGTTCTAAGGTTGTCTTTTTTATCAAGAGAGAAAATGCTGAGTATAGGCTTTACTACTAGACTTCTTACTGGTTTACGTCATCCACTAATGTTCAGATGTACATGCCAGCTATCACCCAGAAAAACAAATTAGGATGAAGAAAAATTATACACAGTCTTTAAATGTATAACCAAATGAATATCTGTAAAGTGTGGTGCATTCAACCCACTACAATGAACTGACTTCTTTAGTTATCAATCCTTCTGTTTTAAATATAAAACTCAGTTTAAGTGCAGCTGTTCTGTCAAAGCCACAGAGGATTGCTAGAGACCGTTAGTGAACAAACAGCATCATGAAGACCAGTTTGCACCAAGCCACGTAGAGGTCATGGGAAAAAAGTGGAAGAAAGTGCTCTGGAATTCACTTGGCCAAAATGCAAAATAAGAAAACCAACTGCTGCCAATTAAGGGGTAACAAAAAGAAACAACTTGCTGATTCAAAAGATTAAGTTTTAAATGTCAACAATTAAAATTCAAGAGGTTCTAACAATTTAGTATTCTTACTATACAATCATGATAATGCAATGCAGGAAAGACAAATGCTAGATTTCTGTTGCATCAAATGTATTCTATTCTATTCTATTCTATTCTATTCTATTCTATTCTATTCTGTTCTATTCTATTCAACATTGTTTCTCTGCTCCTAGACCTCCTACCATTCTGCTAGATAAGATGGGAAGCCTGGAGAACAGCAGCAAAGAACACCTGTCCAAGTGTAAAGAACAGAGCAGCATGAGGGGTTGTATGAGAGCATAAGTGACAACATCAATTCAGTCGAACAAGATGGAAAGGAGAAATTGGAGGCGCAGGTGGGCTCCAAATAGGCTGGCAGAGGAAGAGGTAATTGAAGGAACCGTAAACCTGCCTAAACAGGGGCAGGGTGTATGAGGTTTGCCGAATGGATCAAAAGGCTGGAACAAGCTGAGCAATAAGCTGATTACAGCTGGCACAGAGATAACCCAAATCTGATCTTAAAAGAGCACAGAGATCACTCAAGGCTGATCTTAGTTTTAGGCCCTAGCCATAATAAGGTTGCCGAATATTTATTTTTTACAAAAATGCTCTCAGGTTATGGCCTAGAACTCAACATAGAAATTAAAGAGATTTATTTAAAAGGATGAGTTTAATGTTGGGGTTCTGCGAATTAGTTAGCAGGAGTCCCTACCTTACCTCCAGTGGACAGAAGCCATAGAGAACTGAAAGAGCAGACACTAAAGGAAATTCTTATAACAGAGTAAGAATAACAACTAGTCAGATTTAACCATTCACAGTGAAGAAAAAAAGTTAATTTATTATTCTTTTTTCATTCTTAATACTTTTTTAACTTTCCTTATTTTGATCAGCCAAGCAACATCAGATTTGGATAATTTTAAAGCCATTATCTGCTGACATTTGATATATTTGAAGAGTTTCTGTCAGGTTTCAGAGCCCATCATTGCACTGGAACACTGGTGAACGTCACTAATGATATTCACATAGCCTCAGATAATGGACTTGTGTCTGAACTTGTCAATCAATTAATGTGGATGGCATTAAATTGGCCTCTTCTTTCACCTCCGGAATATTGCCAAAATTAGAAATATTCTGTCCAGGAGTGACAATTGTGCAATAATATGCTTAAGTTATTTAATATTTAATTAAGTAACTTTAGGTCTGTTAAGTATTGAATACCTGTGAATATAAGCCCAACATGGCGGTGGTATTAGCACAATAGATGAAGTGATTTGAGCAGTGGCATTCTTAAAAAAGCAAACTCTGCACACAAACGGAATAAATATAAGAATTTATTAACAGAAACAATAAACTCCAAGTTAAACATATTTAAATTAATATATATATATATATATATACATATGTGCTCCAATTATTGTCCTTCCCACAGCCGATACTGGCAGGGCCTGTAGTCGGCAGTCAACCTTCCACACCTTTTCAAACCTGTTCTATTTAGATGTTTTGACGCCTTTGATAAAACTACCCATAGCTAAAATCCAATAATCAGTATCGTCCTGGCGTACTTTAGCACGACATATTTAATGTGTGCTAAACGTGCAAATTGTAGGGGTGTCCTGATAGTATAATTTCAAGAAAAATTCTCAGCACACAATAACATTTTTTTATGGTTTTCTTTTTATGACAGTTGTGGCCTTTATTTATTTTTTTGTTATTTGAAAGTATCCAGACAGGAAGTGGGGTGAAGAGAGGGGGAAGACATGCAGCACAAGTCACCGGGGTCAAGACTTGAAACAGGGACAGCTGCGTCCAGGACTGAAGCCTTCTTATATGGGTTACGAGCCCCACAGTAATATTTTTGATATTGTGGAGGTTTTTTTGAGGCATATGGTTTCTTAAGAAAAGACCAGAAAGTATTTAGAAATGTGCAAAAGCTGGGTGCCAACTCTGGATGACGAAAATGTCTTAGCTTATATCAATTTTAATGAAAATAATTATCTACAAAGAAATCTTTTTTTTTATCATCGATTATAGCAAATGTAGATTATTCTGATAACCCAAGCAAGTTGGCCTGCACCATTTAGCACAATGCAACACAGCAATACCAGTGTGGGTTCCCTTTGAGACAATTGTTTGTTGCTGTTTTCGACATCTGAACAATATTTATTTTACATGCTAAATTATGTATGTTGGAACTCCTTTTTGTATCAGTCTGATCAGCTGGGAACGGTTATTCTGCCAGTATAACTCTAATTGGGTCAAAAGCTGATTTTTTTGTACTATGTCCATTAAGCATTGGATTTAAGAATCTTTTTTTTTTACTTTTGGGAAATTGAAGAAAGCCATGAAAACACCACAATTCAGGACATAAAGAAACAATACCAGTGGAGTGATGCAAACTGTCAGGAAAGCTCTGTCATCCCTGCTGAATACATCATGAAGTTGTGTCCTTGTCAAGTTCCTCTCATGGCAGCAGCAGCATTCTGGATGTGATGGCTGGGAAAACAGTTATTCCCAACAGCACCACCAAGTACAAATGTTCTATATGGAGTTTCCACACAACCTGTTCTTTAACTGTGTAATGATGAATCTCACAGTCTGAGGCCCATTCTCATGAATGTTAATCAGTTGGGTCATTATGACACATTAAGTAAGGTGATGCCACATGCAAATGTGTAGAGATTTATGATTTACTAATATTAGCTAAGAACTTTTCAAGAGACTTTTTAGTGTGAGTTGCTTCATATGCATAGAAATTACTTTATATGGGTGGTAAGGTTTGATTAGCAATTAGCCTTCCTCCACCATTAAAACTTCTCTTTTCTTTTGCTAATTTTGTTCATTACGACTTCCATCTCATGCAGATAAAGCACTGATTACTTATAGAATCTCCACAGATCCCAATTTCACAAAATCTAAATTGTCCCTTGAATGACAGTAATGAAATGTAATGTAAATAATGTAAATAACGAAAGCGCTTCAGCAGCATTACCCCTTTTCCATCTGAACCAAATAGGTTTATCTTGGTCTCATCAGAACACAAAACATGGTTCCAACATGTCCATATTAAGAAGAGGCTTCCTTCTGGGACGACAGCCATGCAGACCCATTTGATGGAATGTGCAGCGTATGGTCTCATCACTGACAGGCTGACACCCCTGCACTCATCTTCTTTGGTGGACCATTTCGAGGCCTGTTCTGAGTGAAACCTGTCCTGTTAAACCGCTGTATGCTCTTGGCCGCTATCTTGTAGCTCAGTTTCAGGGTTTTGTCAATCTTCTTATAGCCTAGGTCATCTTTATTTTGAGCAACAATTCTGTTTTTATAAATCCTCAGGGAGTTCTTTGCTATGAGATGCCATGTTGAACTTACAGTGACCAGTATGACTGTGTGAGACCAATAACACCAAATTGTACACACCTGTTCCCCATTCATACCAGACAACTTGTAACACTAACAAGTCACATGACACTGGTGAGGGAAAATGGCTAATTGGGCACAATTTGGACTTTTTCTCTTAAGGATGTACTCACTTTTGTTACCAGTGGTTTAGCCAGTATTGGCTGTGTGTTGAGTTACTTTGAGGGGACAGCAAATTTACACTGTTATGCAAGCTGTACACTGACTACTTTACACTGTATTAAAGTGTCAGCTTCAGTGTTGTCTGATGAAAACATATAATAAAATATTTACAAAAATATGAGGGGTGTACTCACTTTTGTGAGATACTGTATCTTTATCATTGTCCTCTGTCTGCAATGACATTGACAAGACATCAATATTTTACTTTACATATTCTTAAAATCATCGTTCCAATCTTAGATAAAAGGCTAGCTATGATTAAATTATCCTATTTAAAGTGTAAAAGTTGATATTCTAACATATATTTACAGGGTGTTGATTCTATTAATTTTCTTATGTCTATGTCTCTATATAAAAATAATAAATAAATACTTATCAATACTTTTAATAAATTATAAAACTACGTTTATTTTAGCAGCAATAAAAATATTACATTCCTCTTTAAAATCAAATAAATTTCATCATGTTATATGTTTCTTTTGTTGTATAAATAACACTAAACAGTTAAACTGGTATTTTTATTCCATGTGATTGTACTGGCCATTGTTTGTTGGCTCATAGAGCCACAGAGAAAACACTTGTTTTCTGATTTTAAAATGATTAACACTAACACTAAGGCAGATCAACACGAACATTTTCTATAGAAAAGTTTATCATCTCATCTCAGTCGGAGGGTTTAAGAACTCATTGTGACTCTTTCAAGGACGGAGGAATAAGCCTCACTCTCCCCCAACAGACACTTGCACAATACATCACACACATCTCCTTTAAAAATGAGCTTCCCACTCGGAGACGCACACACACTGTTCCCGTACACTCGCCTTTCCCTGTGTCACTCTTCCTTCTGTCATTCTTCTAATCACAGTGCTCGCTTTAAAACAGCCCCGCCGACATCAGCGAGTAGATGGAGAGAGATGGTGGGAACGCTTGTTAGCACGTCGGATGTGTCTATACACATGCAGCCAGTTGTGCACATATAAAGGGTCCAAACATACATAAAGATAACAGGAGCAGTGGTGTCCTGCTAGAGGGAGATAATGCACATAGAGACATGCAGTCTGGAAGGCAAAACCAACAAAACAAACAAACAAAAAAAAAGCCTGAAACAGCCAACTTGACAAAACAGCAGTGGTTTCATTTGCATCCTTGATATGTGCTGAAATAGCTGAGATTATTGGGGATGTTTCAGGTTTTTCATCCTAGTGTGTACACCCTGACTTCCACTTCTTATCAAGGTGAAACATTTTCCTCCACTGGATTCCGATTTGAACAAATTTCTATTCTAAAAATGAATGGTTGGCCTGGCAGCACACCATGAAATATTCACTTAAAAGTCCAACGAACTAACTCAGAAACATCTTGTCAGATGATTCTATCAGATTTATTTAAATTGATACGCAACACTGCAACCCGATGACACATAAACTTTGAAATATGCTGCTGTCAGTGAGCTCACAATGACATGGACGATGTAGCAGAGAGTGCAGCTGAGACAGATGGGAATGCCTTTAAGACAGCAATATACCTGTCACTGCTTACAATTAATTGTCAGCTAAAATGTCATAATAGTCACAGGCCCAGAGAGCAGAATATCAGAAGTGACCCAATAGAGAGGACCACTTCCCTCTATGGAAGGCCAAAAGTGTTGCATTTTGACTTATAAATTAAACATTAAAATATTATTTAAATGTGTCAGTACTTAATCAAAACTAATACAAAAAATGATCATTATATACAATATAATTAAATATGACATTAATAAAATATACAAATATTTGATTATTTTATGCTAAAATGAAACAGCATATAGTTAATTTAGTTTATCTGTCAGCCTTACCCATCAAAGTCAGTGGGCGGGGCTAATGCTTCTACAATCAAGTTAATTGGTTTGTTCATAGTTCACTACAACACGGGAACCATTTAACAGTAACAGTAAAAGCTTTTGGGATATTGTATTTTGTACAAATTATAAAACTGTTCCTTTTTTATGCACTAAAACTCTGTTAAACATGTAAATATGTCAACGATCAGTTAAGTTCAAACCTTAGACATCATACTTTACATCATACATTATTGTTTTGTAAACGACATTTAGTATTTCATGTCGAAAAAGAATCAAGCAGGTAAAAAAAAAAAAACAAGGGCCTAAAAGGTTTTACGTTATTTACTGTCAATTTTTAACAAGAACAGATGATAAAAACTACTCCTAGAGATGGACAAAAAAATCAGCAGGAGACAAGATCTGGCCGGGTTTCAGTTTGACCGACCATGATGGGTGAACAGCAAGTCAGAAACTGAAACATGGCCCACTTTAATCCTACTTTTTTCAGTGAAAGCACTATGCCAAGGTACTTTCTTAGGATACTTATTGGTGTGGATGCTGTTACAGAGTGAAGGTGACTCAAAGCTAGCCATTTTCAGTATGAGTGAAGCCTTTTAAAATGAAGTGAGAGGAAGCACAATAATGTAAGAAGTTATTTACAGAAAACTTAACTTTTCTATGACATGTTGCGACACGTTTTTTGGTTCATTCAGGCAGCAGGTGAGAGCAAGAGTTTCTGACTAGGACTGGCAGCCAACCCTTAAAATACAAAATTCTGTCTGACTTGACACATAGGAGAGGTATTCTTCATTAAATTGTCACAAAACACC
Source organism: Crenichthys baileyi (assembly GCA_036173005.1). Lineage (NCBI taxonomy): Eukaryota > Metazoa > Chordata > Actinopteri > Cyprinodontiformes > Goodeidae > Crenichthys > Crenichthys baileyi. The sequence goes on along the minus strand of JAHHUM010002744.1, from coordinate 95,753 downwards.
CTTTGTTCCGTATTTTTAAGATTCAGAGCAAATAAATTCCTAGGTTACGATCGTATGGATAAATCATGATTCAAAAGAGATGTTCTTGCTCTCCCTCAATTGGTCACCTGAAATGGTTTTCCAAAGAGTCTTGAACAAACTTCCCAGAGGTTCATTGAGAGATGGACAAAGGTTAATATTTCAGCAAGGGGGTGGCTGCTTTAAGGAATCTAAAATATAACATATTTAAATTTCTTTAACAATTTTTTGTTTGCTACATAATTCCATGTGTTCATTCACTGTTTTGATGCCTTCAGTGAGAATCTATGTACAATGTAAATAGTCATAAACATAAAGAAAACCTATAACACAATAAGCAATGCTTTTCAATTCAAATTAATTTTGGTTAATGAGTCAATGAATCGGTAAATAGACAAATAAAATGTATTATGATTATTTTGTATAAACTAGATTGTTGTGGATTTTATGCAGTGGTTCATCCAACCATACAGAACCAGATCCAGTTACATTGTCTTGGTGGTTTTAAACCAGCAGTTTTATCCTCATACTCTACATATTTCAACTATATTGGGAAGAAAAAGCGAAATACTTCTATATTTTACAGAATGACCGTTTTTAATCTTTTCTAGTTGACCACAGTCATTTTGCTGATCTAAGACAGAGTCGAGCCTGAAACAAGGGTACAATGCATGTTACCATAGTTTGTTTTGTCTTGTGTGTTATGTGTGGGAGTGAGGGCATGTATTATTTGCACACTTCTATTCTGGGCTTTTAGGCACCCCTTATTGAAAACAGCAGCAGAAGTGTCAGTATGGATAACTATAATTACAAGAGATGTTCCATTCAAGATATTCCATTTGAAGAACAGCTTGAAGGAAACACAAAGAAACAATGGCACAAAGACTGCTTTATAAAACGTATTCCTTTAATCTTGCATTCCTCACACAGTAACCTCTGAAACTTTGGTGGAGCCCTGCACCATCTTTATCTTTGAGGTGTCAGTGTCTTACCTGCAACAAGTCTCAGAGCACATGCAATTTGGAGTAGCAGGATGGGTCTTTGACACACAAGCTAGGTTATTAGCTACTCAGAATGAGTATTCACACCTCTAAAATTTCAAAGCAATATAATGTAAATTTCTTTGGAGTGTTTTTACACTATACCACTTCTGACTAGGGTAGATTCATTCAAGACTTTTTGTCTGAGCGATGTAAGATAAGATCTTTGGCCTATGATAAGTTTTAAGTAAGGTTTATATTATTTATATTTATCTCGCTTTCACCGTGAATGCCATGTGTGTATATTGTTGAAAACTCTAGGTTTAAAGTAAAATAACTGATAGCATATCATCAGCATTACATGGTATTCATTAGCATTGTGATAATGCCAAACTCATCCCGGAGCAGTTAGCCTACATGCTAGGCTAACTATAGCATGTTTTAATATGACTCATGACTCATAATTCAATGAGGTTCCAGTTAATCTTGTGCAGACAAAGTTTACAGAAAATGTGCTATCCTGCTTCTTAAACCTAGCACATTGCTTTAAATGTCATTCAGTTTAATGACTTGTGTTTCAACTGCTCATTACGCTGCCTGGAGATACCTGAGCACAGGTGACAAATCAGGTGTTCAAACAGACAAGGAGCTGTAGCATCAAAAATAGTCTCACTTTCACCATCAATGCAATGTAAATTAATTAGTTTATATTTAGCCTTACACAGTGTTGCATGTTGGTAGATGATGTCATGCATCATTAATAATTTTTACTGTACAGCATTTGCAATCTGCTCTCAGATTATTGACATATTACATATTTTCTGTGTTAAACTTTATTTAAACAAATTTACAATAAAGCTGCTCTGTTTAAAGATGTTTCTGCTTCTGTTGTCCAGCATGATACTCTCTTACTTTAACAAATCCTGCCGTTATTTAACAACATCAGCTGACAAGGAATAAAGTCTTGAAAATGTGCTGCTATGCTGGCAATTAGTACATGTACAATTGAAAGATTTAGAAGTGACAAAATGAAGACTGGAGTACACAGAATTCTGTGGTACATACAAAGCACATACTAACATCCTGTTTTCACTGGATGTTTTGGCAAATATTGGATAAAATTTGTTGAAAATGGTTTCCAGTTTATAACAGGCATTTACCTGCAAATCGAACGCTTTTAAATGTCAACACAAACAGCTGAGCTCATTTCAAGCACCCAGAAAAGGGTTTTACAGATGTTCCATTTCCGAATTCCATGTTTTTCTATATTCAGTTTTCATGACATAATTGCCTTTAAAGTACAAAACTAAGAAATTTTATTATCAATATCTTCCCACAAATCATGAAACAACACAATGCTGAAACCGACATATGAATATAAGGCGGTTGTACAGACTTTTATACATCAGCATTAATGTGAATCTTTGAAATACTTCTCAACTGAACCCAGTTCAAGTTTTACATCAAGTAACCAAAATGATCAAGGAAATAAAAAACAGCGGCATTATGCTTTTGGATGAATGAGTTTTATCTATTAGTAACTCAAAAACTAAAGTGATTATTGATCAGGACAAACATTGAGGACAGAAATATCTAAACCAATATTAAAAGCACTTTGTTTTTCATAAATTCTAAATTTCATCAAGACCTCTTAAGACGGTTTAAGAACCCGGCATAAACACATTCATTTAAATTCATTCATGCATTACAAACTTAATTGATTTTAACTTTATAAAAAACTGTATGGGACTTACACATTAACATAGGCCTGCTTTACCATCCATGCTGTAGATAATTCAAGGTAGTGTACACTGGGTATTTGATTTACATAGGTTTTGCATTCTGTTAAAGAAAACATGCATTTTCAATGAAATTCGAGCTGGGTTATAAATTGTAGGAAGCTATAATGATAATTAGAGTAAAAATTTTATGTGTGCACACAGTCTTTGTTAGAGAACATAATATGGTTACCAATAAATAACGTTGCTAACCTTTCTATTAACATATAAGGGACACACTGTAGAAGCACAATGCACATTATGCCGGGAACCTTCATATTCCTATATAATGAAAAGGTAGAAAAATGTTGTTTTTCATTTTCACCCTTAATTAACTAAATTATAACAGAACCCATAACGTGGATATGTTCATTATAAAGGAAAAAAAATGTTCAATGCAATAGTTTCAGCTGTTCTTTACCGGTTTAAGCATCCTCACCTCCATGGCCAATCAGAAACTCCTCTTGACATAAACTATAAAAGGTTTAGTTCAACAACTGTTTTTCTTCCCATGTTTGCAGAACCTGAACAAACCACTAGTCCTTTGATAATAATGGCCGGACTGAACAGCAACTGGCAGGAATCATGCTTACCACCCTGTAACGGACATGCACGACGGGTGTCTGTGGATGTCAGGTCTCATTTGATAACACTGTGGTGAAATCTTATCTGCAATCTGTAAGTATGCCCTGTGATCCGACGCCATATAAAAAACATTTATCTGACCTTCAAGGGGGGCAGGGTGAAGATTAAAAACTCACATCTCGCTTAAAAAGCATCCATCATACTATTGAGACATTTAAAACCTCTAAATTTAGTTTCTTCAGCAAAGGATTTTGAAAACAGATGTGGGTGTGTACAACTTTAAAGACCTGAGTTCTACCAACCGTCTGAACTGATTTCACGGGACCGGACAAGGTCGCTCTTGTTGCCCACCAGGATGATGGGCGTTTGCGGCTGGGACTCCCTGAGAAGGAGCCGGAGCTGGGCGGTGCGGTGGAAACTTCGCCTATCAGTCACTGAGAAGACCAAGATACACACGTCACACTGCAAAGTGGACAGGTCCTAGGGATTGCAAACACACACAAACATAGACATACATGTAAATGCTGGCAAGAATTTAGTGGATCAAGTTAGTTTGCACACACTGAGCAGATATCTGTTTACAGCAGGGCAGGTGTGGAATGTCAGGTAGACACTTCATGCAATACAAGAACTTGCATGCCATGAATAAATGATAAAAATCCTCTCCTTGACACTGAAGCAACTGCAGAGCAGGCCCATGAGGACGCCGTGGAGGCTTTGGTTAACTTGACTGCCTGAGTGTCAAGCTTTACTTTGATTCTCCTGACCCTCTTAAACATTGACCACTGAGCCAGTTGGGGATTCCTGTCACAGGGGCTCAATTAGTGTTAGTGGCTCTGTCAGAAACAGCAGCTTGTAACTGCCTTCAAGCATCTCTGTGTTCTCAAGCTCTAGCTATCTGGTTCAGTCAGCTGAATTTACATTGGGCCATGATGAGATTTGTACATTTCTGAGTTTGCTCCTGTGTTTGTTCATCTTTATCAAAGATTATGCAGCAAATCTGAAAAATAAAAAATGGGATCATATCCAGAGATCATCTGTACACCAGCTGATGACTTGCTGACCCGGTTTGCCCCTAAATTATGTTATTTTCTTAATCTGGTTCAGTAAAAAATACGTGGCAGATACCAAAGGATTAAAGGTTCAGCAAACTGAGATCCCTGCCCTTGTAATTAAATGCAAAGCAATTGTGGATTAAACTATGACCTCCTTTTCATGTCGGTTGGACATTCATTAAAGGTGGAATGTGTCATGCTAAAGCAGACCAGTCTCAGGTTAAAGCAGATTTAAACAAGAAAAATGTTCCCAAAACAGGTCAATATGATGAAAATGAAAATATATCAGAGCATACTCAAAATCTGACAGTAGCTATAAAAGAGTAATGTGTCCTTTGCTGTTGAAGTTGTCCAGATAATCCATAAAAAATGCAAAAGTGATAACATTTTCAATTAGAATTTGCATGATTTCACATAGTCATTTGTGAGTTGGTAAAGCTTACTGGTGATAATGTTTGACACCAAATATGGTAAAGTAGTGTCTGAATCTTTGCCTCATACTTTTCTCTGCGACTTTGGTCATCCAGAAACTGATCCAGTTTGCACATGGGCCAATTACCAGTATGAAGGTATATGTTTAAAAAAGTCAAAACCTTCTAGTGAGATCCCTGAAATAGTGCCAGAGTAACCTGACTTTAAAGTAGCACAGTTTTCCCTCCTTTTATGTATCAGATAGGTATTTAAACCTAACTCAAAGAAAGCTCAGAAATTTAAGAAACAAACTGAAAGAAGATAGTATTTTCTAACGATATGTCAAGACATGTCTGTGGACTATTCAGGCTGCAAGAGAGAGAGCAATACTTTCAGTAGATAAGAAAAAAGGCTGAACATTTCAGCAGATTTGCTGTTTTATCCTTTTGAACTTTCAACTTCTATCTATCATGGGAAACACAAGATTTGGAAATTTTGGCAACCCTCTGGAAATGTAAGAGTTAAAGAAATCTATAGTGTATAGGTAACACCCACATGTACTGTTGCTTTAGTAATACTGATAATGGCTGCTGGAGGACATAATAACCACTTTCACTCTCTGCTAAATTCTCATACTACTCTTCAATTTTGTGTTATTTGCGGTTATTTCAGCTTTTAACTTTATGTTCTCTCTCTGTTTTTTTTCTCTTTTGAGAAGCTACACCTGGCCTGGCTCTATGTTTAGCTGTCGCATCTTCTTGGAGGGGGGCATTGGCTAGCTGCTGCTGCCAACAACTTAATGCCTACCTTCTACAGATTATACACTTAGTCCTATCTTTCAGTGTTTAACCCTGTCTCTCTCCTAGACGTAGCTATTGACTTAGCTTTTTCTATGACTAACTGTATGTGCTTTCTTTTAACATATAGACTTAACAAATTGGCTCATAGTTCATCTGCTAAGCTGTCTTTCTCTCCTAGATGAAGCCACTAAAGGAGCTATAACCATCAATGTTTTACTTTTGTTTCCAATAGAAAGTACTCCAGGATCAGTGCTTATGTGTTCTTTTTGTGTGTCTGCTCTGTTCTCTCAAACCCCCAGTTGGTCATGGCAGAAGGTCACTCACACTAAGCCTTGTTCTGTTGGAGGTTTCCTAATGTAAAAAGGGAGTTTTCATTTCCACTATCGCTACATAATAAACTGAATCCTATTGCACTGTTCGATAGTTAGGATTATTGGAATGTATGTACAGGGGTTGGACAATGAAACTGAAACACCTGGTTTTAGACCACAATCATTTATTAGTATGGTGTAGGGCCTCCTTTTGCGGCCAATACAGCGTCAATTCATCTTGGGAATGACATATACAAGTCGTGCACAGTGGTCAGAGGGATTTTAAGCCATTCTTCTTGCAGGATAGTGGCCAGGTCACTACGTGATACTGGTGGAGGAAAACGTTTCCTGACTCACTCCTCCAAAACACCCCAAAGTGGCTCAATAATATTTCGATCTGGTGACTGTGCAGGCCATGGAAGATGTTCAACTTCACTTTCATGTTCATCTAACCAATCTTTCACCAGTCTTGCTGTGTCTATTGGTGCATTGTCATCCTGATACACGGCACCGCCTTCAGGATACAATGTTTGAACCACTGGATGCACATGGTCCTCAAGAATGGTTCGGTAGTCCTTGGCAGTGACGCGCCCATCTAGCACAAGTATTGGGCCAAGGGAATGCCATGATATGGCAACCCAAACCATCACTGATCCACCCCCATGCTTCACTCTGGGCATGCAACAGTCTGGGTGGTACGCTTCTTTGGGGCTTCTCCACACCGTAACTCTCCCAGATGTGGGGAAAACAGTAAAGGTGGACTCATCAGAGAACAATACATGTTTCACATTGTCCACAGCCCAAGATTTGCGCTCCTTGCACCATTGAAACCAGTGACCAAAGGTTTGGCTATAGCAGCCCGGCCGTGTATATTGACCCTGTGGAGCTCCCGACGGACAGTTCTGGTGGAAACAGGAGAGTTGAGGTGCACATTTAATTCTGCCGTGATTTGGGCAGCCGTGGTTTTATGTTTTTTGGATACAATCCGGGTTAGCACCCGAACATCCCTTTCAGACAGCTTCCTCTTGCGTCCACAGTTAATCCTGTTGGAAGTGGTTCGTCCTTCTTGGTGGTATGCTGACATTACCCTGGATACCATGGCTCTTGATACATCACAAAGACTTGCTGTCCTGGTCACAGATGCGCCAGCAAGACGTGCACCAACAATTTGCCCTCTTTTGAACTCTGGTATGTCACCCATAATGTTGTGTGCATTTCAATATTTTGAGCAAAACTGTGCTCTTACCCTGCTAATTGAACCTTCACACTCTGCTCTTACTGGTGCAATGTGCAATCAATGAAGACTGGCTACCAGGCTGGTCCAATTTAGCCATGAAACCTCCTACACTAAAATGACAGGTGTTTCAGTTTCATTGTCCAACCCCTGTATATCAAGAGGAATAACTGAGGTGGAAGGAGCTACATTTTCTACTACAGTTCGAGCCATTGCTGTAGATCATTTAGGCTTTGCAAGAGTGAGAAACAGGAAGGCCGAAAGGAGAACAAGGATGCTCTGATTTATCCTTTTGTACTTCTGTCAGAATGGAACAGGCTGAATATTAAAATGCTTGAATTTTTTTTGCATATTTTAGAGTACAGATAAGGATCTATATTCTCTATAACAGGACTTTACAAAGTTAGGGGCGCGACTCCCCTATGTGACATAAGGGTGGTGGGGGGTTGTGTGTACGTGAGGATAAAGATACAAATTAGAAACAGCGGACATTTAGCCAACTTCGGCTAGCCTATGCTAGAGACAAAATGGACAAATGTTTACTACCTTAAGCTACAGTGAGTGGGGAGACAGAGTCTGGGTCAAGCTAAAACAGAAGTAACTTCAATCATGATTTTTTAAAGTTTGGATTTTCATGGACTGGATTTGAAGACGCTCCAAGGTCATATGTGTTGTCTGCCAAAACGTGCTAGCTAACGACACTATAAGACCATGTCGACTCCGGCATCATATTGAGACCAAACACCCAAGTTGGGTGACCAAGTCCCGGGAGTTTTTTGACTGGAGGCACTGGAGTGCGTTCACAACAGAAAATAATTGATAGTTTTATCACTGTACATGACGTGTTCAGTGATGATGGGAGAAGCTACTACTGCCAAGCTGAAGGGTATATCCATGTTTGATAATACCATCCAGCATCTCAGACATGGCATCGGATGTAAAGGAACAGTTGCTGGATCCTATTCATGAGAGCCTTCTCTTCTCCATTCAGCTGGACGAATCTACCAACGTCACTAACTGCTCCCGGTAATGGTGTATGTGCGCTGTATCAAAGAGCTTAGTGTCGAGGAGGTGAAATATTCAAGGCTTTGATTGATTTCGTGCAAGAGAATCGTGTTGATTGGAGCCGGTTGTGGTAGAATCTGAACTCATGGCGCAAGAGCAACAAGTGATCATTGCGCATTTGGAGGGGCTATGTGAGAAGTTTGCAGAGTATTTTGTTGAGGAGATCATAGCCAATCAGTGCATGAGAAATCCATTCTCAGGCCCTGCCCAGTACTCGCACTTCCACCTGTGTCCCTCAATTGCTCGTTCCCGTTGATGGGTTCAAGTGTGCAGTGTGTCCCAATTATCCAGAATGGACTTTCGCCCCACCCAATTTGTGCCCTTAATCCACACTTTGGCTAAGCACATATCTAAGTGGACTTTGCTTTTTTAAAGTATATTACCCACAATTCAATCTGAAAAGACTCACAAAGAGAGGGTTGGCAATTAGAAAAGTTTTAATGATGTGAAATTACATAATTATATCTTTGGCGCTCGGACCTGGGAGGAAGACATGAATGTTGAGAATGATATGAGCTAGGATGAACATTGTAAAGCTTATATTTAGATGTCTTCCCCCCGATCCGACACTGGTGGTGGATTGGCGGCCAGGGAGCGAGGAAGCCAGGAGTAGATGGGAAGGAAGATGGTGGAGGTGGGGTGGAGGAGGGATGAGCTCAGCTGACAAGCGAGGAGGAACACAGCCGAAGGTCCTTTAAAAACAAGGCGTCGGAAAGCGATTGGATGATGAATCAGGCGGACAGGATGCTGACTGGAGGCCGGGAGACGCACAGAGGAGTCATTGGATGGTGAGACGGCGAGGGTGAGTCTTTCATTCTGAATTTTCGTTAAACTCCATTTCACTGCTGCATGTGACATTTTGAGCAAAAACCAAACACAACCATCAATGTAATTAACTATCAAATCCAAATAATATGAACTGCCTAGGCTTTAGACAGCAAGCTGGCTTCAGGGTAATTCTAGGTATCCCTACAGTCAGTAGCCCATAACACTGAAATTACCTTTTGAACAAACACTGGCGCTGAGAAAGTTTTGTGTATAAGCAAAAACAGCGACAGCGATATTTTTGATATCGCAGTTACAACGCAGAGGTGCAAGTCGATGACGTAGAGCCTACTGTCCCAATTCTCCATTTATGCACACTTGCAACCTGCACACTCGAACCCCTATGTGTAATTCTACAAAGTACACACTTCATAGAGGGGTGTAGGGTGTGGTGAGGGAATTGGGACTGGGCAAGAGGAAGGGGGCCTTGTCAAACTGAACTCTAATATGGACTTAGAAAAAAAAAACATGAGTGAAGTGTCACTTCTGGCTGTCTATGGAGACCGAGTTCCACCACCTCTCCAAAGAGCGCTACATGTATTCATATGTTACATACCAGTATGAATGTGGTTTTTCAGTGTTTATTCCTCTCAACAATGCATCACCACATCAGGCACCGGTACATACCAAAGAAACAAACTCATCACTCCCAGTAAGATGAGGCATAATAAGGGGTTTTAATGATATTTGTTTAACAAAAAACTCCCAGATGTTTAAGTTGTGTATAAAAGATGTTTGAAAAATATGAATGCAAAACCTGTCCAGGGTGCACCCTGCCTCTCGCCCGTAGACTGCTGGAGATAGGCACCAGTTTCCCCGTGACCCAATATGGAAGTGATATAGAAGATGAATGAATGAACAATCAGTTTAAGTATGAATGGAACATTCACTTTGAAAACCCCTGATTGCTGGGGGGCTGACAAGAAATGGGACAGTGAGGTGAGATTAGATCAGCAAAAGAGAAGAGGCAACATATGCGGTGTGTACCGTGTCTCTTTGCTGACTAAGGGAAAAGCAACGAATGGGGGAAGGATAGAGATGAAGTGGGTGGGGTGAATATGAATAGTAACAAGAGAAGAAGGCTAGTTTGAAAGAAGATGACATGCAAGGTGGCAGATTAAACACACATACAGAAGAAAGAGGACAGAGATGGATAGAGAAAGGCAGACTAAAGGGAACGAGCACACAACAAGAATGTTGACTATGTAAACGGAGCGCGATCGCTTATTAATCTTTGCCCTTAGGAACAGGGCAACACAATCACCACACGAAGCAGATGATAAATATGTTCCACTGTGAGAGTATGTGTATCTGTGTCTGTGGTAAAGACGGAAACAGACAGCAGTAAGGTGAGAGATGCCACAAATAAAGTGTCACTGCATGTGCCATAAATAGATTTTATGAGATCAGCACTCTCAGCCAGGACCGTGGTTTGTTAGGCTGTCAGGCAGGGTCAGTCAGCCTCCTCTGTCAGACTTGCATATCAGAAAGAATCCATGGTGTGAGTTTACAGAGAACATTAGAATGCTCTTGTCCAGCACCCTAGGAACAAGAGGAGAGTATTTTAATATAGCTGACCGTGTTGATGTTCTAAGGTTGTCTTTTTTATCAAGAGAGAAAATGCTGAGTATAGGCTTTACTACTAGACTTCTTACTGGTTTACGTCATCCACTAATGTTCAGATGTACATGCCAGCTATCACCCAGAAAAACAAATTAGGATGAAGAAAAATTATACACAGTCTTTAAATGTATAACCAAATGAATATCTGTAAAGTGTGGTGCATTCAACCCACTACAATGAACTGACTTCTTTAGTTATCAATCCTTCTGTTTTAAATATAAAACTCAGTTTAAGTGCAGCTGTTCTGTCAAAGCCACAGAGGATTGCTAGAGACCGTTAGTGAACAAACAGCATCATGAAGACCAGTTTGCACCAAGCCACGTAGAGGTCATGGGAAAAAAGTGGAAGAAAGTGCTCTGGAATTCACTTGGCCAAAATGCAAAATAAGAAAACCAACTGCTGCCAATTAAGGGGTAACAAAAAGAAACAACTTGCTGATTCAAAAGATTAAGTTTTAAATGTCAACAATTAAAATTCAAGAGGTTCTAACAATTTAGTATTCTTACTATACAATCATGATAATGCAATGCAGGAAAGACAAATGCTAGATTTCTGTTGCATCAAATGTATTCTATTCTATTCTATTCTATTCTATTCTATTCTATTCTATTCTGTTCTATTCTATTCAACATTGTTTCTCTGCTCCTAGACCTCCTACCATTCTGCTAGATAAGATGGGAAGCCTGGAGAACAGCAGCAAAGAACACCTGTCCAAGTGTAAAGAACAGAGCAGCATGAGGGGTTGTATGAGAGCATAAGTGACAACATCAATTCAGTCGAACAAGATGGAAAGGAGAAATTGGAGGCGCAGGTGGGCTCCAAATAGGCTGGCAGAGGAAGAGGTAATTGAAGGAACCGTAAACCTGCCTAAACAGGGGCAGGGTGTATGAGGTTTGCCGAATGGATCAAAAGGCTGGAACAAGCTGAGCAATAAGCTGATTACAGCTGGCACAGAGATAACCCAAATCTGATCTTAAAAGAGCACAGAGATCACTCAAGGCTGATCTTAGTTTTAGGCCCTAGCCATAATAAGGTTGCCGAATATTTATTTTTTACAAAAATGCTCTCAGGTTATGGCCTAGAACTCAACATAGAAATTAAAGAGATTTATTTAAAAGGATGAGTTTAATGTTGGGGTTCTGCGAATTAGTTAGCAGGAGTCCCTACCTTACCTCCAGTGGACAGAAGCCATAGAGAACTGAAAGAGCAGACACTAAAGGAAATTCTTATAACAGAGTAAGAATAACAACTAGTCAGATTTAACCATTCACAGTGAAGAAAAAAAGTTAATTTATTATTCTTTTTTCATTCTTAATACTTTTTTAACTTTCCTTATTTTGATCAGCCAAGCAACATCAGATTTGGATAATTTTAAAGCCATTATCTGCTGACATTTGATATATTTGAAGAGTTTCTGTCAGGTTTCAGAGCCCATCATTGCACTGGAACACTGGTGAACGTCACTAATGATATTCACATAGCCTCAGATAATGGACTTGTGTCTGAACTTGTCAATCAATTAATGTGGATGGCATTAAATTGGCCTCTTCTTTCACCTCCGGAATATTGCCAAAATTAGAAATATTCTGTCCAGGAGTGACAATTGTGCAATAATATGCTTAAGTTATTTAATATTTAATTAAGTAACTTTAGGTCTGTTAAGTATTGAATACCTGTGAATATAAGCCCAACATGGCGGTGGTATTAGCACAATAGATGAAGTGATTTGAGCAGTGGCATTCTTAAAAAAGCAAACTCTGCACACAAACGGAATAAATATAAGAATTTATTAACAGAAACAATAAACTCCAAGTTAAACATATTTAAATTAATATATATATATATATATATACATATGTGCTCCAATTATTGTCCTTCCCACAGCCGATACTGGCAGGGCCTGTAGTCGGCAGTCAACCTTCCACACCTTTTCAAACCTGTTCTATTTAGATGTTTTGACGCCTTTGATAAAACTACCCATAGCTAAAATCCAATAATCAGTATCGTCCTGGCGTACTTTAGCACGACATATTTAATGTGTGCTAAACGTGCAAATTGTAGGGGTGTCCTGATAGTATAATTTCAAGAAAAATTCTCAGCACACAATAACATTTTTTTATGGTTTTCTTTTTATGACAGTTGTGGCCTTTATTTATTTTTTTGTTATTTGAAAGTATCCAGACAGGAAGTGGGGTGAAGAGAGGGGGAAGACATGCAGCACAAGTCACCGGGGTCAAGACTTGAAACAGGGACAGCTGCGTCCAGGACTGAAGCCTTCTTATATGGGTTACGAGCCCCACAGTAATATTTTTGATATTGTGGAGGTTTTTTTGAGGCATATGGTTTCTTAAGAAAAGACCAGAAAGTATTTAGAAATGTGCAAAAGCTGGGTGCCAACTCTGGATGACGAAAATGTCTTAGCTTATATCAATTTTAATGAAAATAATTATCTACAAAGAAATCTTTTTTTTTATCATCGATTATAGCAAATGTAGATTATTCTGATAACCCAAGCAAGTTGGCCTGCACCATTTAGCACAATGCAACACAGCAATACCAGTGTGGGTTCCCTTTGAGACAATTGTTTGTTGCTGTTTTCGACATCTGAACAATATTTATTTTACATGCTAAATTATGTATGTTGGAACTCCTTTTTGTATCAGTCTGATCAGCTGGGAACGGTTATTCTGCCAGTATAACTCTAATTGGGTCAAAAGCTGATTTTTTTGTACTATGTCCATTAAGCATTGGATTTAAGAATCTTTTTTTTTTACTTTTGGGAAATTGAAGAAAGCCATGAAAACACCACAATTCAGGACATAAAGAAACAATACCAGTGGAGTGATGCAAACTGTCAGGAAAGCTCTGTCATCCCTGCTGAATACATCATGAAGTTGTGTCCTTGTCAAGTTCCTCTCATGGCAGCAGCAGCATTCTGGATGTGATGGCTGGGAAAACAGTTATTCCCAACAGCACCACCAAGTACAAATGTTCTATATGGAGTTTCCACACAACCTGTTCTTTAACTGTGTAATGATGAATCTCACAGTCTGAGGCCCATTCTCATGAATGTTAATCAGTTGGGTCATTATGACACATTAAGTAAGGTGATGCCACATGCAAATGTGTAGAGATTTATGATTTACTAATATTAGCTAAGAACTTTTCAAGAGACTTTTTAGTGTGAGTTGCTTCATATGCATAGAAATTACTTTATATGGGTGGTAAGGTTTGATTAGCAATTAGCCTTCCTCCACCATTAAAACTTCTCTTTTCTTTTGCTAATTTTGTTCATTACGACTTCCATCTCATGCAGATAAAGCACTGATTACTTATAGAATCTCCACAGATCCCAATTTCACAAAATCTAAATTGTCCCTTGAATGACAGTAATGAAATGTAATGTAAATAATGTAAATAACGAAAGCGCTTCAGCAGCATTACCCCTTTTCCATCTGAACCAAATAGGTTTATCTTGGTCTCATCAGAACACAAAACATGGTTCCAACATGTCCATATTAAGAAGAGGCTTCCTTCTGGGACGACAGCCATGCAGACCCATTTGATGGAATGTGCAGCGTATGGTCTCATCACTGACAGGCTGACACCCCTGCACTCATCTTCTTTGGTGGACCATTTCGAGGCCTGTTCTGAGTGAAACCTGTCCTGTTAAACCGCTGTATGCTCTTGGCCGCTATCTTGTAGCTCAGTTTCAGGGTTTTGTCAATCTTCTTATAGCCTAGGTCATCTTTATTTTGAGCAACAATTCTGTTTTTATAAATCCTCAGGGAGTTCTTTGCTATGAGATGCCATGTTGAACTTACAGTGACCAGTATGACTGTGTGAGACCAATAACACCAAATTGTACACACCTGTTCCCCATTCATACCAGACAACTTGTAACACTAACAAGTCACATGACACTGGTGAGGGAAAATGGCTAATTGGGCACAATTTGGACTTTTTCTCTTAAGGATGTACTCACTTTTGTTACCAGTGGTTTAGCCAGTATTGGCTGTGTGTTGAGTTACTTTGAGGGGACAGCAAATTTACACTGTTATGCAAGCTGTACACTGACTACTTTACACTGTATTAAAGTGTCAGCTTCAGTGTTGTCTGATGAAAACATATAATAAAATATTTACAAAAATATGAGGGGTGTACTCACTTTTGTGAGATACTGTATCTTTATCATTGTCCTCTGTCTGCAATGACATTGACAAGACATCAATATTTTACTTTACATATTCTTAAAATCATCGTTCCAATCTTAGATAAAAGGCTAGCTATGATTAAATTATCCTATTTAAAGTGTAAAAGTTGATATTCTAACATATATTTACAGGGTGTTGATTCTATTAATTTTCTTATGTCTATGTCTCTATATAAAAATAATAAATAAATACTTATCAATACTTTTAATAAATTATAAAACTACGTTTATTTTAGCAGCAATAAAAATATTACATTCCTCTTTAAAATCAAATAAATTTCATCATGTTATATGTTTCTTTTGTTGTATAAATAACACTAAACAGTTAAACTGGTATTTTTATTCCATGTGATTGTACTGGCCATTGTTTGTTGGCTCATAGAGCCACAGAGAAAACACTTGTTTTCTGATTTTAAAATGATTAACACTAACACTAAGGCAGATCAACACGAACATTTTCTATAGAAAAGTTTATCATCTCATCTCAGTCGGAGGGTTTAAGAACTCATTGTGACTCTTTCAAGGACGGAGGAATAAGCCTCACTCTCCCCCAACAGACACTTGCACAATACATCACACACATCTCCTTTAAAAATGAGCTTCCCACTCGGAGACGCACACACACTGTTCCCGTACACTCGCCTTTCCCTGTGTCACTCTTCCTTCTGTCATTCTTCTAATCACAGTGCTCGCTTTAAAACAGCCCCGCCGACATCAGCGAGTAGATGGAGAGAGATGGTGGGAACGCTTGTTAGCACGTCGGATGTGTCTATACACATGCAGCCAGTTGTGCACATATAAAGGGTCCAAACATACATAAAGATAACAGGAGCAGTGGTGTCCTGCTAGAGGGAGATAATGCACATAGAGACATGCAGTCTGGAAGGCAAAACCAACAAAACAAACAAACAAAAAAAAAGCCTGAAACAGCCAACTTGACAAAACAGCAGTGGTTTCATTTGCATCCTTGATATGTGCTGAAATAGCTGAGATTATTGGGGATGTTTCAGGTTTTTCATCCTAGTGTGTACACCCTGACTTCCACTTCTTATCAAGGTGAAACATTTTCCTCCACTGGATTCCGATTTGAACAAATTTCTATTCTAAAAATGAATGGTTGGCCTGGCAGCACACCATGAAATATTCACTTAAAAGTCCAACGAACTAACTCAGAAACATCTTGTCAGATGATTCTATCAGATTTATTTAAATTGATACGCAACACTGCAACCCGATGACACATAAACTTTGAAATATGCTGCTGTCAGTGAGCTCACAATGACATGGACGATGTAGCAGAGAGTGCAGCTGAGACAGATGGGAATGCCTTTAAGACAGCAATATACCTGTCACTGCTTACAATTAATTGTCAGCTAAAATGTCATAATAGTCACAGGCCCAGAGAGCAGAATATCAGAAGTGACCCAATAGAGAGGACCACTTCCCTCTATGGAAGGCCAAAAGTGTTGCATTTTGACTTATAAATTAAACATTAAAATATTATTTAAATGTGTCAGTACTTAATCAAAACTAATACAAAAAATGATCATTATATACAATATAATTAAATATGACATTAATAAAATATACAAATATTTGATTATTTTATGCTAAAATGAAACAGCATATAGTTAATTTAGTTTATCTGTCAGCCTTACCCATCAAAGTCAGTGGGCGGGGCTAATGCTTCTACAATCAAGTTAATTGGTTTGTTCATAGTTCACTACAACACGGGAACCATTTAACAGTAACAGTAAAAGCTTTTGGGATATTGTATTTTGTACAAATTATAAAACTGTTCCTTTTTTATGCACTAAAACTCTGTTAAACATGTAAATATGTCAACGATCAGTTAAGTTCAAACCTTAGACATCATACTTTACATCATACATTATTGTTTTGTAAACGACATTTAGTATTTCATGTCGAAAAAGAATCAAGCAGGTAAAAAAAAAAAAACAAGGGCCTAAAAGGTTTTACGTTATTTACTGTCAATTTTTAACAAGAACAGATGATAAAAACTACTCCTAGAGATGGACAAAAAAATCAGCAGGAGACAAGATCTGGCCGGGTTTCAGTTTGACCGACCATGATGGGTGAACAGCAAGTCAGAAACTGAAACATGGCCCACTTTAATCCTACTTTTTTCAGTGAAAGCACTATGCCAAGGTACTTTCTTAGGATACTTATTGGTGTGGATGCTGTTACAGAGTGAAGGTGACTCAAAGCTAGCCATTTTCAGTATGAGTGAAGCCTTTTAAAATGAAGTGAGAGGAAGCACAATAATGTAAGAAGTTATTTACAGAAAACTTAACTTTTCTATGACATGTTGCGACACGTTTTTTGGTTCATTCAGGCAGCAGGTGAGAGCAAGAGTTTCTGACTAGGACTGGCAGCCAACCCTTAAAATACAAAATTCTGTCTGACTTGACACATAGGAGAGGTATTCTTCATTAAATTGTCACAAAACACCCTTTGTTCCGTATTTTTAAGATTCAGAGCAAATAAATTCCTAGGTTACGATCGTATGGATAAATCATGATTCAAAAGAGATGTTCTTGCTCTCCCTCAATTGGTCACCTGAAATGGTTTTCCAAAGAGTCTTGAACAAACTTCCCAGAGGTTCATTGAGAGATGGACAAAGGTTAATATTTCAGCAAGGGGGTGGCTGCTTTAAGGAATCTAAAATATAACATATTTAAATTTCTTTAACAATTTTTTGTTTGCTACATAATTCCATGTGTTCATTCACTGTTTTGATGCCTTCAGTGAGAATCTATGTACAATGTAAATAGTCATAAACATAAAGAAAACCTATAACACAATAAGCAATGCTTTTCAATTCAAATTAATTTTGGTTAATGAGTCAATGAATCGGTAAATAGACAAATAAAATGTATTATGATTATTTTGTATAAACTAGATTGTTGTGGATTTTATGCAGTGGTTCATCCAACCATACAGAACCAGATCCAGTTACATTGTCTTGGTGGTTTTAAACCAGCAGTTTTATCCTCATACTCTACATATTTCAACTATATTGGGAAGAAAAAGCGAAATACTTCTATATTTTACAGAATGACCGTTTTTAATCTTTTCTAGTTGACCACAGTCATTTTGCTGATCTAAGACAGAGTCGAGCCTGAAACAAGGGTACAATGCATGTTACCATAGTTTGTTTTGTCTTGTGTGTTATGTGTGGGAGTGAGGGCATGTATTATTTGCACACTTCTATTCTGGGCTTTTAGGCACCCCTTATTGAAAACAGCAGCAGAAGTGTCAGTATGGATAACTATAATTACAAGAGATGTTCCATTCAAGATATTCCATTTGAAGAACAGCTTGAAGGAAACACAAAGAAACAATGGCACAAAGACTGCTTTATAAAACGTATTCCTTTAATCTTGCATTCCTCACACAGTAACCTCTGAAACTTTGGTGGAGCCCTGCACCATCTTTATCTTTGAGGTGTCAGTGTCTTACCTGCAACAAGTCTCAGAGCACATGCAATTTGGAGTAGCAGGATGGGTCTTTGACACACAAGCTAGGTTATTAGCTACTCAGAATGAGTATTCACACCTCTAAAATTTCAAAGCAATATAATGTAAATTTCTTTGGAGTGTTTTTACACTATACCACTTCTGACTAGGGTAGATTCATTCAAGACTTTTTGTCTGAGCGATGTAAGATAAGATCTTTGGCCTATGATAAGTTTTAAGTAAGGTTTATATTATTTATATTTATCTCGCTTTCACCGTGAATGCCATGTGTGTATATTGTTGAAAACTCTAGGTTTAAAGTAAAATAACTGATAGCATATCATCAGCATTACATGGTATTCATTAGCATTGTGATAATGCCAAACTCATCCCGGAGCAGTTAGCCTACATGCTAGGCTAACTATAGCATGTTTTAATATGACTCATGACTCATAATTCAATGAGGTTCCAGTTAATCTTGTGCAGACAAAGTTTACAGAAAATGTGCTATCCTGCTTCTTAAACCTAGCACATTGCTTTAAATGTCATTCAGTTTAATGACTTGTGTTTCAACTGCTCATTACGCTGCCTGGAGATACCTGAGCACAGGTGACAAATCAGGTGTTCAAACAGACAAGGAGCTGTAGCATCAAAAATAGTCTCACTTTCACCATCAATGCAATGTAAATTAATTAGTTTATATTTAGCCTTACACAGTGTTGCATGTTGGTAGATGATGTCATGCATCATTAATAATTTTTACTGTACAGCATTTGCAATCTGCTCTCAGATTATTGACATATTACATATTTTCTGTGTTAAACTTTATTTAAACAAATTTACAATAAAGCTGCTCTGTTTAAAGATGTTTCTGCTTCTGTTGTCCAGCATGATACTCTCTTACTTTAACAAATCCTGCCGTTATTTAACAACATCAGCTGACAAGGAATAAAGTCTTGAAAATGTGCTGCTATGCTGGCAATTAGTACATGTACAATTGAAAGATTTAGAAGTGACAAAATGAAGACTGGAGTACACAGAATTCTGTGGTACATACAAAGCACATACTAACATCCTGTTTTCACTGGATGTTTTGGCAAATATTGGATAAAATTTGTTGAAAATGGTTTCCAGTTTATAACAGGCATTTACCTGCAAATCGAACGCTTTTAAATGTCAACACAAACAGCTGAGCTCATTTCAAGCACCCAGAAAAGGGTTTTACAGATGTTCCATTTCCGAATTCCATGTTTTTCTATATTCAGTTTTCATGACATAATTGCCTTTAAAGTACAAAACTAAGAAATTTTATTATCAATATCTTCCCACAAATCATGAAACAACACAATGCTGAAACCGACATATGAATATAAGGCGGTTGTACAGACTTTTAACATCAGCATTAATGTGAATCTTTGAAATACTTCTCAACTGAACCCAGTTCAAGTTTTACATCAAGTAACCAAAATGATCAAGGAAATAAAAAACAGCGGCATTATGCTTTTGGATGAATGAGTTTTATCTATTAGTAACTCAAAAACTAAAGTGATTATTGATCAGGACAAACATTGAGGACAGAAATATCTAAACCAATATTAAAAGCACTTTGTTTTTCATAAATTCTAAATTTCATCAAGACCTCTTAAGACGGTTTAAGAACCCGGCATAAACACATTCATTTAAATTCATTCATGCATTACAAACTTAATTGATTTTAACTTTATAAAAAACTGTATGGGACTTACACATTAACATAGGCCTGCTTTACCATCCATGCTGTAGATAATTCAAGGTAGTGTACACTGGGTATTTGATTTACATAGGTTTTGCATTCTGTTAAAGAAAACATGCATTTTCAATGAAATTCGAGCTGGGTTATAAATTGTAGGAAGCTATAATGATAATTAGAGTAAAAATTTTATGTGTGCACACAGTCTTTGTTAGAGAACATAATATGGTTACCAATAAATAACGTTGCTAACCTTTCTATTAACATATAAGGGACACACTGTAGAAGCACAATGCACATTATGCCGGGAACCTTCATATTCCTATATAATGAAAAGGTAGAAAAATGTTGTTTTTCATTTTCACCCTTAATTAACTAAATTATAACAGAACCCATAACGTGGATATGTTCATTATAAAGGAAAAAAAATGTTCAATGCAATAGTTTCAGCTGTTCTTTACCGGTTTAAGCATCCTCACCTCCATGGCCAATCAGAAACTCCTCTTGACATAAACTATAAAAGGTTTAGTTCAACAACTGTTTTTCTTCCCATGTTTGCAGAACCTGAACAAACCACTAGTCCTTTGATAATAATGGCCGGACTGAACAGCAACTGGCAGGAATCATGCTTACCACCCTGTAACGGACATGCACGACGGGTGTCTGTGGATGTCAGGTCTCATTTGATAACACTGTGGTGAAATCTTATCTGCAATCTGTAAGTATGCCCTGTGATCCGACGCCATATAAAAAACATTTATCTGACCTTCAAGGGGGGCAGGGTGAAGATTAAAAACTCACATCTCGCTTAAAAAGCATCCATCATACTATTGAGACATTTAAAACCTCTAAATTTAGTTTCTTCAGCAAAGGATTTTGAAAACAGATGTGGGTGTGTACAACTTTAAAGACCTGAGTTCTACCAACCGTCTGAACTGATTTCACGGGACCGGACAAGGTCGCTCTTGTTGCCCACCAGGATGATGGGCGTTTGCGGCTGGGACTCCCTGAGAAGGAGCCGGAGCTGGGCGGTGCGGTGGAAACTTCGCCTATCAGTCACTGAGAAGACCAAGATACACACGTCACACTGCAAAGTGGACAGGTCCTAGGGATTGCAAACACACACAAACATAGACATACATGTAAATGCTGGCAAGAATTTAGTGGATCAAGTTAGTTTGCACACACTGAGCAGATATCTGTTTACAGCAGGGCAGGTGTGGAATGTCAGGTAGACACTTCATGCAATACAAGAACTTGCATGCCATGAATAAATGATAAAAATCCTCTCCTTGACACTGAAGCAACTGCAGAGCAGGCCCATGAGGACGCCGTGGAGGCTTTGGTTAACTTGACTGCCTGAGTGTCAAGCTTTACTTTGATTCTCCTGACCCTCTTAAACATTGACCACTGAGCCAGTTGGGGATTCCTGTCACAGGGGCTCAATTAGTGTTAGTGGCTCTGTCAGAAAC
Source organism: Crenichthys baileyi (assembly GCA_036173005.1). Taxonomy (NCBI): domain Eukaryota; kingdom Metazoa; phylum Chordata; class Actinopteri; order Cyprinodontiformes; family Goodeidae; genus Crenichthys; species Crenichthys baileyi. The sequence continues at coordinate 74,175 of JAHHUM010002744.1, read as the reverse complement.
AGCAGCTTGTAACTGCCTTCAAGCATCTCTGTGTTCTCAAGCTCTAGCTATCTGGTTCAGTCAGCTGAATTTACATTGGGCCATGATGAGATTTGTACATTTCTGAGTTTGCTCCTGTGTTTGTTCATCTTTATCAAAGATTATGCAGCAAATCTGAAAAATAAAAAATGGGATCATATCCAGAGATCATCTGTACACCAGCTGATGACTTGCTGACCCGGTTTGCCCCTAAATTATGTTATTTTCTTAATCTGGTTCAGTAAAAAATACGTGGCAGATACCAAAGGATTAAAGGTTCAGCAAACTGAGATCCCTGCCCTTGTAATTAAATGCAAAGCAATTGTGGATTAAACTATGACCTCCTTTTCATGTCGGTTGGACATTCATTAAAGGTGGAATGTGTCATGCTAAAGCAGACCAGTCTCAGGTTAAAGCAGATTTAAACAAGAAAAATGTTCCCAAAACAGGTCAATATGATGAAAATGAAAATATATCAGAGCATACTCAAAATCTGACAGTAGCTATAAAAGAGTAATGTGTCCTTTGCTGTTGAAGTTGTCCAGATAATCCATAAAAAATGCAAAAGTGATAACATTTTCAATTAGAATTTGCATGATTTCACATAGTCATTTGTGAGTTGGTAAAGCTTACTGGTGATAATGTTTGACACCAAATATGGTAAAGTAGTGTCTGAATCTTTGCCTCATACTTTTCTCTGCGACTTTGGTCATCCAGAAACTGATCCAGTTTGCACATGGGCCAATTACCAGTATGAAGGTATATGTTTAAAAAAGTCAAAACCTTCTAGTGAGATCCCTGAAATAGTGCCAGAGTAACCTGACTTTAAAGTAGCACAGTTTTCCCTCCTTTTATGTATCAGATAGGTATTTAAACCTAACTCAAAGAAAGCTCAGAAATTTAAGAAACAAACTGAAAGAAGATAGTATTTTCTAACGATATGTCAAGACATGTCTGTGGACTATTCAGGCTGCAAGAGAGAGAGCAATACTTTCAGTAGATAAGAAAAAAGGCTGAACATTTCAGCAGATTTGCTGTTTTATCCTTTTGAACTTTCAACTTCTATCTATCATGGGAAACACAAGATTTGGAAATTTTGGCAACCCTCTGGAAATGTAAGAGTTAAAGAAATCTATAGTGTATAGGTAACACCCACATGTACTGTTGCTTTAGTAATACTGATAATGGCTGCTGGAGGACATAATAACCACTTTCACTCTCTGCTAAATTCTCATACTACTCTTCAATTTTGTGTTATTTGCGGTTATTTCAGCTTTTAACTTTATGTTCTCTCTCTGTTTTTTTTCTCTTTTGAGAAGCTACACCTGGCCTGGCTCTATGTTTAGCTGTCGCATCTTCTTGGAGGGGGGCATTGGCTAGCTGCTGCTGCCAACAACTTAATGCCTACCTTCTACAGATTATACACTTAGTCCTATCTTTCAGTGTTTAACCCTGTCTCTCTCCTAGACGTAGCTATTGACTTAGCTTTTTCTATGACTAACTGTATGTGCTTTCTTTTAACATATAGACTTAACAAATTGGCTCATAGTTCATCTGCTAAGCTGTCTTTCTCTCCTAGATGAAGCCACTAAAGGAGCTATAACCATCAATGTTTTACTTTTGTTTCCAATAGAAAGTACTCCAGGATCAGTGCTTATGTGTTCTTTTTGTGTGTCTGCTCTGTTCTCTCAAACCCCCAGTTGGTCATGGCAGAAGGTCACTCACACTAAGCCTTGTTCTGTTGGAGGTTTCCTAATGTAAAAAGGGAGTTTTCATTTCCACTATCGCTACATAATAAACTGAATCCTATTGCACTGTTCGATAGTTAGGATTATTGGAATGTATGTACAGGGGTTGGACAATGAAACTGAAACACCTGGTTTTAGACCACAATCATTTATTAGTATGGTGTAGGGCCTCCTTTTGCGGCCAATACAGCGTCAATTCATCTTGGGAATGACATATACAAGTCGTGCACAGTGGTCAGAGGGATTTTAAGCCATTCTTCTTGCAGGATAGTGGCCAGGTCACTACGTGATACTGGTGGAGGAAAACGTTTCCTGACTCACTCCTCCAAAACACCCCAAAGTGGCTCAATAATATTTCGATCTGGTGACTGTGCAGGCCATGGAAGATGTTCAACTTCACTTTCATGTTCATCTAACCAATCTTTCACCAGTCTTGCTGTGTCTATTGGTGCATTGTCATCCTGATACACGGCACCGCCTTCAGGATACAATGTTTGAACCACTGGATGCACATGGTCCTCAAGAATGGTTCGGTAGTCCTTGGCAGTGACGCGCCCATCTAGCACAAGTATTGGGCCAAGGGAATGCCATGATATGGCAGCCCAAACCATCACTGATCCACCCCCATGCTTCACTCTGGTCATGCAACAGTCTGGGTGGTACGCTTCTTTGGGGCTTCTCCACACCGTAACTCTCCCGGATGTGGGGAAAACAGTAAAGGTGGACTCATCAGAGAACAATACATGTTTCACATTGTCCACAACCCTAGATTTACGCTCCTTGCACCATTGAAACCGACGTTTGGCATTGGCATTAGTGACCAAAGGTTTGGCTATAGCAGCCCGGCCGTGTATATTGACCCTGTGGAGCTCCCGACGGACAGTTTCTGGTGGAAACAGGAGAGTTGAGGTGCACATTTAATTCTGCCGTGATTTGGGCAGCCATGGTTTTATGTTTTTGGATACAATCCGGGTTAGCAGCCGAACATCCCTTTCAGACAGCTTCCTCTTGTTAATTCTGTTAATGCTGTTGGATGTGGTTCGTCCTTCTTGGTGGTATGCTGACATTACCCTGGATACCGTGGCTCTTGATACATCACAAAGACTTGCTGTCTTGGTCACAGATGTGCCAGCAAGACGTGCACCAACAATTTGTCCTCTTTTGAACTCTGGTATGTCACCCATAATGTTGTGTGCATTTCAATATTTTGAGCAAAACTGTGCTCTTACCCTGCTAATTGAACCTTCACACTCTGCTCTTACTGGTGCAATGTGCAATCAATGAAGACTGGCTACCAGGCTGGTCCAATTTAGCCATGAAACCTCTCACACTAAAATGACAGGTGTTTCAGTTTCATAGTCCAACCCCTGTACCTGTATGATTCGATTGAATTGACTTTGTAGAGTGCCTTGAGACAACACAAATGTCTCCACAAATTCACAAAAAAATGTCTCCACAAATTCACAGAACTGAGGTTCTGAGAGTGTGTGTGTAAATGTGTGGATGCCCTTGTCCCTGATTCGCTGCCCTGAAGGTACTATAAGTTTCTGTCCTCCAGAGAGTTTCAGACAGTTGAAAAATTCACAAGCGTTGGCTCTAACCCCGGAGTGAAAAATTCACAGAGAGCCTTGGTGGTCTGTCTGTTTGATAGAGTGCAGGAAGTAGGAGGGGAGATGAAAAGACAGGAGAAGAGTGAGCTACCGGCCACCTGTCACCCTTTGAGAAGCAGTATAAGGAGGAGGGATGGAAATAAGAAAACACAGAGGGGGATTGAGGGAAAAACAAATCACTGCAAACAAACGAGTAAAAACATAGACATCAATTAGGATCATGATAGAGTGCTTCAGGAGCAACGCTGCGACCAATGTCTCTCTATCTCAGGCAGAGCAACTCAGGACAGAGCAGACTCCTGCTCCCTCTCTACTTGTTTTTTATCTCGATTAAGCAGGTTTTCTCGATTCACGGAGGGCGGGACATCTGTCAATGCATACTCCCCTAATGCACATACATGAGTGACACACAAACACAAAGCTGGGCCCACACAAACCATAATTTAAATCATCTGTAGATACACTTAGTCCTCAGTAAACAAGCAGAAGAATGACAGTGAAATACTTTCACAAGGAAGGACTTCATGATGATTAGGGCCATATTATTTCAGATTCAATTCACCACAAACAGTCCTTACAATCCTACAGTGACTTACTTGGGTAATTCATGCTGATAAACATAAGTTAAAAGTAGTTCTTTATGTAAATTTGCTTGTTAAGTTAGTTTTTCATTCACTCAAGTGGTGAATAGTATTATTATTTAGCCTGTATATATAGATGGATGGACAGATGGATGGAACAGACAGATAGATAGATAGATAGAAAAGATAGATAGATAGATAGATAGATAGATAGATAGATAGATAGATAGATAGATAGATAGATAGATAGATAGATAGATAGATAGATAGATAGATAGATAGATAGATAGATAGATAGATAGATAGATAGATAGATAGATAGATAGATAGATAGATAGATAGATAGATAGATAGATAGATAGATAGATAGATAGATAGACTGTCCAAATAAAATCACCGCTTTTGCAACAAGCTGACCTCTTCCAGACGGGTCCCCAGAGGAACTGGACAGAGAGACACAGCGCGCTAATGTCTCTTTGCTGGCAAACAGACATAACTCTGACTTTTCTCTCTGAGGTCTACAGAATCAAGCTGTGTTATAGACAGTTCCCAGCAGAGACCCTGTCTCTAAGACGCAGAGTGGACCAATTTTCCCGGTCTGACGGAAGGACAACGGGACCGCATCACCGAGGTTACAGCAGTAACGTGCAGTTTGGCCGGCCGACAGAACGAGCCGCCCGTCCCCACAGCTACGGAGGTTAGCTGCAGTTAACCCTTTGTTCACTGTGGAAGCTTTCTTCAAACTTCGTCGCCCTGGACAACTTTCCCTCTGCACGGTTCACGTAAGAGGTAAGGTTTGGGCAGAGAGAATTAATTTAGAATGAAATAATCTAAACATTTTTCGTTTTATGATGTTTGGTTTTGTTTGTGTTGAAACTCAGCAATCTTAGTGCTAGCAGATTATCTGTAAGCACATGTGCTCAGTTTGTGTGTTCTGTGTTTTTTTTTTTTTAACTTAAGACAAACTTTATTTAAAGGGTGATTTTAAACACAGAAGATTGGCCATAACGCGCTGTCCATGTTTATGCATTTTAACCCTTTTATTATTGGTATTTTAATGGTATGTGTTTGATTCTGATGATAAGCTATAAGCTTCTTTTGTTAGCGTCAACCGCTAACAGCTTAGAACACGTGCTTGCCTGCTAAGATCATTTACCCAAAAAGGTTGTTAGTTTTCAATCCAGTAAAATAATATTTCCTAAATATTATTTTACTAAACTTGATAACTAAGTAACACAATTAAGCCCATGTCTCAAAGATTTGGTTCTTATTCAAAATAATATTTCTTTAAATATTTTAATAAATAAAGGCAGCTAATTAAACACCGCTGAGAATTGGTCATCCAGAAGGTTGGTTTTATTCAGCAAATCATTCTTTTAAATATTTTTTTATGACAATAATATTTTATCTGATCTTGCATTGTGAATGGTTGTCTAAAGGTATGCCAATTATTGCCTAAGTTAGTTCCAAGACTACCTTAACTTCAACATAAATAACATTGCATGGTAATGTTGCATCACTTTTGGTCATGGCTTTCAACCATCTTTGATCAACTTGTTTATATTGTACATAGCCCATTAGTCACCTTATTCTTTAATTCTGCTTGGTAGTTTAGTTGGATTATTTAACCATAGTAAAGGGTTTGTTGATTGAAATAGGTTTGACTTGAGTTGACTTATTTTATATTAATAAATTCTTGTATTTTAAGAAATTGTGTGAATTCATTCCATGTGTGTGCAGAGTTTTGCTGTTCAATAATGTCAGAGCTTGGCTCACACCTTTCAATTTTGTCCTAATACCACCACCTTATTGGGCTGGTATTCACAGGACAACCCTTAACAGAGCGAAATATTATTTAATAAAATATTAAAGCATTAATATTAAATATTAAAATAATATATTCATATTCATAATTACAACAGACAAAATAACTGAATTCCCACAACTTCTATCTAAATCAGTGGTGTGTATCAAGGCCAGTGAGGGTCCATCTGTTTAGCCAAATATATTGCTGGCAAGAGCATTCTGTATGATACTTGGAAATAAAAAAGCCTAACCATTTATTGCAGTCCAGCCACTCCCTTGCGATGTAGAGACTGTAATATTGCAATGAGGAAAAACCAAAAACTATTTAACAGCTCTCATTTTGACACAATTAAAATAAAATATTGCAAACTGTTGGCAATACCTCCTTGAGTGGACTCACAATGAACAGGTCAGATCAGCATTCTGCATCTGTGGGCACTCACAATCATGGCTCTGTATTAAAATCAGGATGGCTTTAAACTTGGCAGATGAATTCTGCTTGGGGCCAAATCCCAAAATAACTCCACCATATGCTCCATGTTTTTGCTCATCACTTATCCATCTCAGTGATGGCACTGCTTTCAGAATATTCTCCACTGTTGATTTTCAGACAATTAACAAAACAGCCAATCTGCAGCTAAATTACATGGATGCATGGATGCCCTTACTGTTTCCAATATCCGAGAAACATAAACAACTTTTTGTTTTTAAAGAAGGACTCTTTAAGCCTCATGAGCAAAATCTTCCACTATTTCTTCTGATACCAAAAGACTGACAATTTGGTAAGCATAGGTTACCCTAGCAAATTCAGCATAGAGGCAGCATATTTGAAGCAAAAAGCAACCTCAAGCCAATCCTGCAGCATTGGCTGTCACAATATGACCGGATTGCATAAATTTGGCATCCATGGGAGTCCTGCAAGGAAAAAAAAACCCTTTAATGTCCTTGCAGAACATTAAGAGGAAAAATACATTTTATTGAAAGTAAAAAAAAAAAAAAAACAACTTCCCCCTGACCTGTGTGTACCTTGTTGTTTATAATTCTATTTTGTTTACTACTGTTCTCCAATAAATCTCTGAGGTCTTAACAGAACAGCTGGATTTGTACTGAGATTAAATTAAGTACAGGTGGACTGTTGGTATGACTTCCAAAGTCATTTGGTTCGATTGGAGTTTATTTGAAGGATTTAGATTTAAAAGGGTTGAATACATATGCTTTTGAGATTTTTATTAGTTAAAAAAATATGTTTTAGTTTCCTTTCACATCTCAGTTATGAGCTGCTTTCTGTAAGTCTATCACATAATATCCAAATACAATTTATTGAGGTTTGGGTTGTAATGACACAAAATAGTTCCCCAGTACCTTTGCTACATCATATTATGATGTTCAGTGCAGCAGAAATGTCCTGCTTTCAAATACTGAAGGGGTACTTGATGCAAAACAACACATATTCTGTGCTTGACAGTGTATACTGGGTTTGGGGTTGGCACTACCAACTCAATAACTCTGAGTAAACACAACCCAGGCGTTTTTATGTGAGGCACTGCAGGTCAGAATCAACTCAAACCTCAATGAACCGTTCATATCGGCATGCTATTTCAATGCAACACTCTACGCTTCGATTAAAAAAAAACAACCATGGTTTCACTCCTTTATTGCTTCTAAGTACTCTCTCTTCAATAGGAGCTGCATTTAGTGTAAAGAAAGTGGACTCTTTTTTCATTACATTTTTTTCTTTGCAATTAACTGCTTATACTCATGAGCACATTGTCTGACATAAAAGGCAGTCTGTGTTCCATTATGTTTTTATATGACTACACTGCTCACATTCATTAGCATGTGCCCTGAAAAAACACTTAGCTGCTGGAGTCCAACTCAACATTTGCAACCATTAACATTAAGGACAATGAATCACCTATGAGACATAATTTGCATAACACACTGTGGCTGTAATAGTGTTCAAACTATTATTCTGTCTGATTGTGGGAAAAAAAACAACAAACACCAGAGCACAATTTGACCCTTTTTGGAAAAGTGCATTATCGTGCATGTGTAGTATGCATCTGCCATTATACAACATACTGGGAAACGGAGCCAAACTGATTGCAATCTATTGGCTTGTAGGCTGTTTGCTTTGCAAAACAAGATATATGAGTAAGGCAGCTTAGGGCCTTTACATGGAAACAAAAGGTCAAACACATCCCTACCTGTCTGCGCAAACATGGGCTAGAATGCAAGGATAAATACATAGGCAGTCCTACTACCATTTGGCTTTATCAAAAGCAAACACATTCACTTTGCACATGTCTGCTTCTTTGGCTTGTGATCTATCTGTAAGTCGAACTGGCTTTCAGAGCAGAATGAAAGACCAGGGAGATCAATAAAGACACAGACAAAATGAATGGAGGGACTCAAAAAGGACAGAAAAAGGAAGCAAGGGGAGACAGAGTGAGAGTAGAGGAGCAAAAATATAAGGAGGATGCAGAGAACGTTGCTATGTGGCAAAGACAAAAACCTGATGACAGCATGACAAAGCTCTGTGAAGATGGAAAGCTGAGGTAGTACTTTTCCTCTTTTTCATGTATCGCTGCAAAGAAACGAAGGACATGCATTACTTAGGTCATAGCAACATACATTACACAAGGGATAAACAAACATCTGCCCATGCACTAATACACATACACCACCCACCTAGGACTATGAATGACCCAACAATTGCTGAATTCGGCTGACATCACAGCACAGTACTGTACAACAATACACCCTGTTGCACACTGTGTCAACCATCCACCTCACACAATCACATACACAAAGGCATGGCTTAGTAGTGAGAGTTTTTCTATGACCCAGATTAAAGCTTTTATAAGTTGGCAAGTGGAGCCTCCAGCTTGTCCATTAGTAAATCCCTGTATCCCTGCGCACTAGTCATGCTGTTCACGGCCGACCTCTGACCTTCATATGTAGGGGGGATGAAAGAGGATTTGTTTCTTGGCAACAATGAAGATATATATATATATAATATTTTTATATTATATATATATTTTATATATATATATATATATATATATATATATATATATAAATATATACCACAAAACATTTTATTAGTATGGTGTAGGGCCTCCTTTTGCGGCCAGTACAGCGTCAATTCGTCTTGGGAATGACATATACAAGTCCTGCACAGTGGTCGAGGGATTTTAAGCCATTTTTTCTTGCAGGATAGTGGCCAGGTCACTACGTGATACTGGTGGAGGAAAACGTTTTCCTGACTCGGCCTCCTCCAAAAAACCCCAAAGTGGCTCAATAATATTTAGATTCGTGACTGTGCAGGCCATGGGAGATGTTCAACTTCACTTTCATGTTCATCAAACCAATCTTTCACCAGTCTTGCAGTGTGTATTGGCGCATTGTCATCCTGATACACGGCGCCACCTTCAGGATACAATGTTTGAACCATTGGATGCACCTGGTCCTCAAGAATGGTTCGGTAGTCCTTGGCAGTGACGCGCCCATCTAGCACAAGTATTGGGCCAAGGGAATGCCATGATATGGCAGCCCAAACCATCACTGATCCACCCCCATGCTTAACTCTGGGGATGCAACAGTCTGGGTGGTACACTTCTTTGGGGCTTCTCCACCCCGTAACTCTCCCGGATTTGGGGAAAACAGTAAAGGTGGACTCATCAGAGAACAATACATGCTTGACATTGTCCACAGCCCAAGATTTGCGCTCCTTGCACCATTGAAAATGACGTTTGGCATTGGCGTGAGTGACCAAAGGTTTGGCTATAGCAGCCCGGCCGTGTATATTGACCCTGTGGAGCTCCCGACGGACAGTTCTGGTGGAAACAAAGGGGAGTTGAGGGTGCCCCATTTAATTCTGCCGTGATTTGGGCAGCTGTGGTTCTATGTTTTTGGATACAATCCGGGTTAGCACCTGAACATCCCTTTCAGACAGCTTCCTCTTGCGTCCACAGTTAATCCTGTTGGATGTGGTTCGTCCTTCTTGGTGGTATGCTGACATTACCCTGGATACCGTGGCTCTTGATACATCACAAAGACTTGCTGTCTTAGTCACAGATGCGCCAGCAAGACGTACACCAACAATTTGTCCTCTTTTGAACTCTGGTATGTCACCCATAATGTTGTGTGCATTTCAATATTTTGAGCAAAACTTTGCTCTTATCCTGCTAATTGAACCTTCACACTCTACTCTTACTGGTGCAATGTGCAATCAATGAAGACTGGCTACCAGGCTGGTCCAAATTAGCCATGAAACCTCCCACACTAAAATGACAGGTGTTTCAGTTTCATTGTCCAACCCCTGTATATATATGTGTGAACATAAAATCAAATATTCAGCAATATTTTAGGCAAATGCAGTTACCTTCTCTTTTTTTCAGGTTGTGGATTCAAGAAAAATAGATATCCTTTAAGTATCAAATAAGAAAGTGGCAAGCCATTGACTCTTATTCTATTCTGTATTACTGACAAAAGCACTTCATTGGAAAACATTGTATTGACTAAGAAAAGCTGGAGCAGTGTGTATGTGTGGAGGTGGGCAGTAGAGTAAAATGCAGTGAGCGGTCTACATGAGCAGAACAGCGCTGTAGTAATAAAGTGCATTTAGCCATTTAATTTCAATGTACTTGGTTGTTACAAAATATCTGTACTAAATCTATAAATGTAAACATGATGAACACACAGGTACCACTGCTTAGTTTCCCTCTTTGTGGCAGACAGAATGAATAAAACACCAAGCTGTTAGAAGCCAAGGGTAAGCAAAGTGAAATCGGATTGAGTAATTATGGTCTGTATTATTGAATTTATGCATTAGTTTTTTATGCAGTTTACAAATTGCATATTGACAACTGATACTGTAGATGTCTACAAAAAACCAGATGCTAATGTCAGTAATCAAAATAAGTTTTGACTAACGCTAATTTAGTATTGTCTAGAATATTGAAAAGACAGCAGCTGATTAGATTCTTAATCATCTACAACAATAAATATTAGGCTCCATTTCAGTCTGGTTTTCATCCCCTCCATACCACAAAAACAGTTCTTATGAAAATGTGAAAATGTCTTGTTAATGGCTTGTTTGTTGGTTTACATCATTTATCTACAGCTGCATTCAGTTTGAACAAGTTAAATAGTCCAAACCCTAATTGCTTACCAGTGGTCTTCCACTGAGCTCAGTCCTGGGGCCCACATCTTTCAACTATCTTCTATAATCTTCTCTCCTGAGGCTTTAGTTTCTGAAAATCACATCATTCAGTTTAACTGCTATACTGATGACATACAGCTTGATGGCCAAGCCCAGTGCTATTGTTCCTGCCAATTTTGTCTGGCTGTTTAGATTAGATTAAGATCCTATTTAATTATAATTTTCTTAAAGTCAAAGGTGATAAAAAAGAGAAACACTCTGCTCTCTGTCTACCATTTCGAAAATGTTCCATTTCTCAGTCAGCATTAATAGTAGTTGATCATCCTTCACTTCATGTTGAAAATCTCATTTTTGACAGCTAAAACTATTTTGAAAAAAAACTTATCAATGCTCCTTCTTACCCCACTTACTTTCATTTACACAATAGCCTTTGTCAATTTCTCACCATTTTCTCACCAAGCGACTCATCAACGCCTTTTTCATTTCCTGTATTGATCATAACAGCTATCTCTTTCTTTCTATGGTTTACCCCACAAATCCGTCCATAAACTTCCACTGGTTCAGAACTCAGCAGCTCACATTATCACCAGACCCTCGTTGACTAAACACAATACTCTAATCCACAAACAACCTCACCTCATCCCTGCTAAATATCTCCTCCTCACTTTCCAGCAATCTAACTCCTTCATACCTCTCTGAATCTCTTCAACCTTATGCTCCATGCCAAACTCTCCTAGCCTCTTGTGTTTCCAGCTCTCTACTCCATCTGCCAAAATACCCACAGTGGGCTTCAGTGCTTTCAGCCATATGTTGTCCTGTCTTTTGAATGTTTTCCTTCTATTTACACAATTGTTCTTCAGTAACGATAACCTCGGTCACTTTAAAATCTCTCTTGAAATTCACTTTTTTGAAATTACTTATCTCAAAGTTTTGGAAAAATTAGGACAGTCTGTAAAATATTCAATATCTCATTTTTTTATCTCTGATGTAATTACAGGTAAACAAATGATACTTTTTTGTTTTATTTAACTGCATTCTAACTGAGCAAATGGTTAGTACATCCTACCCTCTAATGGCTTGTACTGTTAAACTCTCCCAAAATAACTTCAGTAAGAAGCATTTTGTAGTCATCTACCATCATCTGACATTGGTCTGAGAAAAGTTTTCTCCACTCCTCACCTTTGCTGTGTGATGTTTCAGGGGTTTCTTGCATGTTTCAAGTCACCCCACAGCATGTCAATGAGATCAAGATCTGGGCTTTTGACTTGGCTCAGTACTTTCCATTTCTCAATTCTCAGTCAGTGGATTTACTGGCATTCTTGGGTTATCGTCATGTTGCAGGGTCAAGTTCTTTCTCAGCTTTAATGCTAGTCAGGTCCTACTGCAGCAAAGCATCCTCAAACCATGACACTTACGCCATAATTTTCATAGCTGTTATGAGGTTCTTTTCCTAGAATGCCTGAATTTGGTATTTTGGTATAATATGTCCTATGTTGTGGTGTCCAAATAATTTGTCCAAAGAACATTCTTCCAGAAGTCCTGGTCTTTGACTACTTTTTTTGAAAACTTTACTCTGACTTTTATGTTTTTGTTAAAGGGCAACAGTTACCTCCTTTCACAGCTCCCACAAAAGATAAACCGGTGTAGTCTCTTTCTATTTGCACAGGCAGGCAGTTTCACACCAACAGTTGCAAAAGTGTGCTGGAGGTCACATGATTACATTTCATTTAGGATCTTGTGATCTGTGAATAATAATTTCATGAATCTCTCGTACTGGAGAGCATATAAGAAGGCAAAAGAGGAAGGGAAACAGAGGGAAAACTGACAAGTATGTGTATGTATTTTTCCATGATCCTGCAAGAATTACAAAAATAATGATAGGTGAAATAGGGATTGACTGCTTTGCGCACATGCTTCAGCTAGCTGTGATTTAGAGCCTCCTTTTTGAAACTGGCTACAGAATGGATGATAGATGGTCATTTCAAGCTGTAAATTGATTTCAAGCACAGATGTTTTTCAAGTCCAAGTCAAAATTCATACCTTTAAAGACTAAAAAACGCATTTGGTTATAAAAATGCTTGAGATTAAATAAAATGCATGACACGGTATTGCGGTAGATTAGGCCTAATTTAATACATAAAAATGTAAAAATGTACCATTTAATTTAACATGCAACAAAAATAAGCTGGGATTTGCTTTTAGTTATTTACAAACTGACAAAGCAGAATATTTACCCCATTAGAAATGCATTAATGTTTAAAGAAAACATAAATGGGTCTCTCAAAGACAAGAGAAGATCGATCGATTGATTGATTTAGAGGTTTTTCTTCTCATTCCCTTATCAAATCCAAACAGTAAATATGTTATAGGGTTATAAATTACAACACAGGAAGTTTTTATTTTATTTTAATAAGTTTTCATGTTTTTTGACTGAAACTACAAGATAAACTGTGAAAGAAGAAGCTAGTAAAGTTTATTTTGTTCCTAAACAACCCAAGGTTACTTATTACAGAGCTTGGTTAAATATACATTTTTGTTTACAGCAAGATTGTAAACAGTCTTCAGTCTTTAGAAAGCAAGTCTTAGTCATCCCTCAAAATACTTAAAAGACTAGACACTCAAAATAACAAAAATACTGAAAAATGTCTTAGTTTTTATTTGTGCCATTTGTTTTGAAACTGATCTGGTAAAATTTATGTGAGATTCTAGAATGTTGATTGCTTTGATGAAGAAGCTGTAATTTTGAATTAGATTTTCTACTTCAGTTTAGTTCTCAGTACTAAAAGAAAACAAACTAAATTGCCTAGCTCTAAATGCTTCAGCAAATTAGAAGAGGATTAGGGAAAATGTAAACAGCACAGTAAAGATCTAGTAAGACTAAAAACTACAGAAGAACAGGAAGAAAACTAAATGTCTAGAAACTTCCTTTCTTGGGCATGATTCAACACCAGCCTGTCTGGTTTGTTTTGCTTCCGTCCTCTAACTGAGCAACAGAATGTAGCTGTGCAGCAATTAATGCCCTCTAAATTACATCCTTAATTTTTGTTCTCTAACCTTCCAAAACATAATAAGCCATCCAACTATTTAAAGGTCAGCAGCCCATTCTCTTTACTATATGCAGACACACAAAGATAAACAACTCTCCATGTGCGTCTCACATTTTCCCAGTCCGAAGGCTGCACCAATCTGCTGTCTATGATAAATATTTTCATTTCAAGTCATTTAAAAATAATGAAAAGGCTCATATAATTTTCAGACATGCTGGAGTACTTAGACAACACAAATGCATTAAAGAGAATGATGACAATGCTCTCTAGGGCCCCTATGTAAACAGCTAGCTGTGTAAGACATAAAGTACTTGTCAATCTAAAGCAGAGGACATTGTAGACTAGCTAGGTCAAGACCAAGTATGTCAGTGTTTCTATTTCTGGAACATAGATGACTTATTTAAACCACCCTACATCTCATGACACCCACAACACTCACAATGCCCGAGCGTCTGCCCAAGCACACTCTCTGGCTTTTGTGGATCTGTGCTGGGTTGTGTTTGACCATGACGAAGCTGCAGGTGAACATAAGCACACCTGCTTGCAGATCATCCATCAAATTTTAACATCAAAAACCACCTGAGTAAATACAAAAAGCAGTTTTCAAATGATGAATTCATTTAATAAGAGACAAAAGCTTTCCAAAGCAACCTGAGCTATGTGAAAAAGTAACCTCCTCCAAAACATTTGGATTTTGCCCAAGACATTTGAAAATTTTCGGTGCACTCATGAGACAAAAGCATACATTTTTAAAAGGTCTGCGTCCTGGTGTAAAGCTAAAACTAACTGACATTTAAGAAAAAGAACATCACACTGACAGACAAATAAGGTGGTGCTGTTATGGTCTGAGTCTGCTTTGCTGCTTTGGGACCTGGACAACTTGCTGTGATTTATGGAGCAGGAAATCTGCTCTCTACCAGAAAATCCTAAAGGACAGTGTCTGGTCATCTGGTTGTGACTGTTTCAGCTCGGTTGGGTTATGCAGCAGGGTAATGACCCAAAGCACACCACCAAGTCACCTCTGAATAACTAAAAAAAAAAACAAAGCAAAATGAAGATTTTGTATAGGCCTAGTCAAAGTCTGGACTTTCTGAGGCATGACTGAATCAAAACAATTCTCCAAAGAAGAATTGGGCAGAATATCTCCACAGTGATGTAAATTAATCATTTCATCATGTTGGTTTGGATCATCTTTTTCCTTTAATTAAACTCATGATTTAAAACTGCACTTTGTATGTACTCAGTTTCTCTTTTTTTCCTGTAGTGAAATGCGCTTATTGATCTAAAACATGTAAATGTGACAAAAAACTACTTTTTCACGACTCTGTACAGAAACTTGGCCTTTCAGTCAGCTCCACTAGTGATTTGTTGAGCCCGGTTCCTACACTGAAGTAGGTGAAAATTACTCCTCCTGCTCGACCTCCCAGTCAGTCAGCTGGGGTGAAAAGCAAAAGAAGCACAGGAACAATTGCTGAGTGTAACAGTTTTTTTCAAAATTTTTCACAGTTTGTGCTGCGGGGTACGCTGCTGATTTTTGCTGCTGGGAGAGAACCCACAAAAGCCCCACCGCCAGCAGTGCTGCATGCTGACCGTTCGAGCATGATGTTATGCGTGAATGAGTGATTAATTCTGCCCTGTGTGTGCATGTCTGTGTGCTCGTGTCTGTGCATGTTGCTATGGTAACCTGGGTGTAGGTTGGATTGCCCTGCGGAGAAAACTCGCAGCTCGCTCCAAGGCCGGAAGCCATACCTCTCGGGGACTGCGAGTGCTGGCAGTGTTTTCAGTGCCATCCCAGGCTAGTTTTAGGCACTGTCTTCACGCTTGATTTTTTTTTTTATTTTGGAAATGTTGCATGTTTGGGTTGTATGTGTGCATGTCCTTAATCTTTACACACAACCTCTAAAACACAAAAAATACTACTGCTTCACCCCTTATGCCCTGCTTTATTTTTAACATGAACAGAGTAACAGATGTAATTAAAAGTAGTCCTTTTTTTCCCCAGAAATGGTGCAAGAACAAGCGTGAATTCATTTGGGGCATTTAAGAGTGACGACAGCTGTAGAAGGAAGGACAGTTAGATTACTGGTGAGAAATGAGCATGTTTTCTCCAGGGCTCTTCAGAGTTAAATGTAGTTCCATGTTAATAATTCAACCTGAAGAAGAGGGCCCCTGCTGGCACAGTGGACATCAGGAATAGGATGTTCCGCCCTGCAGAGTAATTAGAGTGCTCTACTGCCCCATCATTTCATTAATATCCAGAAATAACAGCATGCTATTTGATTCTGTATAATGTCCTCAGTGTCATAAGGTGCTTTTTGACAGGTGCTTGCTGCTCTCCTGCCGCGTGGTGTGGCTCACTTTTCTAATGCTCCAAATATGCAGTAGAATGACGAAGCTCAGCAAAAGAAAAAAAATCTTTTTAGTTCTAGAATTGGTCTAAAAAAAGACAAAGAGCTTTCCAGTTTTTCAAACGAGAAAAGTGGAAAGAGCTTGAGTAGTGTGACAAAAGCCACTTCTGTGACTTTCACACACACATGTGCACATAAAAGCAAAAACAAAATAATATAAAAAACATTTTCCACTTGAAAACACACAAATGCCCATCAGAGAAATCAAACAAAAAGCCTTCTCCATATCATGAGAACAGGCAAAGAATGGCTGAAATTGGAGGAACCGTGGGGGCTTCAGAATGAGGCTTGACTGATCTGTACCATTCCCCTTCCTTCGGTGTTCACATTAATGTTTTTTGTCAGTCATACAAACTGAGTTAGCCTTGAAGCTTTCTCTTCTAACCATACCTTGGAATAGAAATGTTCAGCTTGACTTATCCTAAAAATCTGAATTGATTGTCTTTCATCTCTACTCAAATGAATGTGACCTGTTGAAAAGGACTGTAAGAAGTCGACAAGAAGACAACTTGTCAGACAGAGCCCCTATTTTAGCTAATTTTAAGTTTGAGTTTTAATGTAAAACAACTCAAACTGAAAATGTTTATAGTCATAGTATGCAAAACTCTACAGGGGTTGGACAATGAAACTGAAACACCTGTCATTTTAGTGTGGGAGGTTTCATGGCTAAATTGGACCAGCCTGGTAGCCAGTCTTCATTGATTGCACATTGCACCAGTAAGAGCAGAGTGTGAAGGTTCAATTAGCAGGGTAAGAGCACAGTTTTGCTCAAAATATTGAAATGCACACAACATTATGGCTGACATACCAGAGTTCAAAAGAGGACAAATTGTTAGTGCACGTCTTGCTGGCACATCTGTGACCAAGACAGCAAGTCTTTGTGATGTATCAAGAGCCACGGTATCCAGGGTAATGTCAGCATACCACCAAGAAGAACGAACCACATCCAACAGGATTAACTGTGGACGCAAGAGGAAGCTGTCTGAAAGGGATGTTCGGGTGCTAACCCGGATTGTATCCAAAAAACATAAAACCACGGCTGCCCAAATCACGGCAGAATTAAATGTGCACCTCAACTCTCCTGTTTCCACCAGAACTGTCCATCGGGAGCTCCACAGGACCAATATACACGGCCGGGCTGCTATAGTCAAACCTTTGGTCACTCACGCCAATGCCAAACGTCGGTTTCAATGGTGCAAGGAGCGGAAATCTTGGGCTGTGGTCAATGTGAAACATGTATTGTTCTCTGATGAGTCCACCTTTACTGTTCTCCCCACATCCGGAAGAGTTACGGTGTGGAGAAGCCCCAAAGAAGCGTACCACCCAGACTGTTGCATGCCCAGAGTGAAGCATGGGGGTGGATCAGTGATGGTTTGGGCTGCCATATCATGGCATTCCCTTGGCCCAATACTTGTGCTAGATGGGCAGAACAACTGCCAAGGACTACCGAACCATTCTTGAGGACCATGTGCATCCAATGGTTCAAACATTGTATCCTGAAGGCGGTGCCGTGTATCAGGATGACAATGCACCAATACACACAGCAAGACTGGTGAAAGATGAACATGAAAGTGAAGTTGAACATCTCCCATGGCCTGCACAGTCACCAGATCTAAATATTATTGAGCCAATTTGGGGTGTTTTGGAGGAGCGAGTCAGGAAACATTTTCCTCCACCAGTATCACGTAGTAACCTGGCCACTATCCTGCAAGACGAATGGCTTAAACTCCCTCTGACCACTGTGCAGGACTTGTATATGTCCGTCCCAAGACGAAGTGACGCTGTATTGGCCGCAAAAGGAGACCCTACACCATACTAATAAATTATTGTGGTCTAAAACCAGGTGTTTCAGTTTCATTGTCCAACCCCTGTATATTCGTGGATATTAAACATCTACACATTTCATAAGTTTCTCGCTCTTTCATTAGCCAGACGACATCCGTTTTACTATGCAAAAGTACATTGATCGAGACTGCCAGCTCTTTCAATCCGCTTCATCTTCAAGTCCACTAAGAGGGAAGGGATATTCTGGTATTTGTGACAGGCTACCATGTCTGCTAATGACATCAAAGATGGTGTGGTACTGTTCTTTTCTGGTCTTGCATTTGTTTGGAAATTATCCAGGACATATGACGAGAAGCATCTGATCAGGCGGATAGGATCAGGTTGAGAAAGCAATGACAAAGTAGTCAGTTAGTCCGTCATTTTCTACCGCTTCTTCCATAGCGGGTCGCGGGGAAGCCGGTGCCTATCTCCAGCAGTCTATGGGCGGGAGATAGGTTCGCAGTACATTGCAGGGCAACGCAGACACACACAGGACAAACAACCACACACACACTCATTCACACCTAAGGGCAATGAAGAGAGACCAATCAACCTAAAAGTCATGTTTTTGGACTGTGGGAGGAAGCCGGAGTACCCGGAAAGAACCCACGCATGCACGGAGATAACATACAAACTCCATGCGGAAAGACCCCCTGCCATGAGTTGAACCCAGGACCTTCTTGCTGCAAGACAAGGCAACAGTGCTACCCATTGCGCCACCGTGCAGCCCTGTGACAAAGCCGAGCAATGACAAAGTATTGAAACTTAATTTAGTGCTCTATTCCATGGATCTGAACTATCCTTTTAAGGGAAACAATAATCTACTCCTAAACCTTACCAACCAGGTTAGTGCAATATTGTAGTTTTATCTAAAAAAAATTACAATAAATGTATTTTTGCATTCCGAAATGTAAAAAAATAAAATAATATGTGATTTTTGTGGCTCCCTAGTAGATTCAACTTGACAATTTTGGCCCACATCGCAAACAGTTTGGACAGCTCTGCTCAGAAGCGCAATAGTTTTCTTCTACCTCTCTTTCAGGTACAAGTGTACCAACATTTTGACAAATTGGAGACAAAATGGCCCTGCTCCCTCCAACATCTGGGGGACCCTGAAACCTTATCACAGCTGTAAGCTGACATTTCAGCCTTAGTGTTGAGAACATTTACCAAATATGAAGTAAATTCAGCAAAATCAAGGTGCATTCGAACTACGGCTCATAAATTCTGAAATCTACAATGATTTCTATGCCAAAGACTGCCAGACTTGATTTAAGAATTCAAAACACCTGCAAACCTGGAAATAGATGCTTAAAATGATGCAGTAAAATGTATTTCAATATTATGCTTCTTTACTGAAATACATGTTATTTGCATCTTTCTTTACCAATACAAACATTATGCCTTCAAAAGGTTTAAACCTAATTAAAACTTTTTTGTACAATGAAAATTTAATTAATGGTAATATAATTAATAAAGAGAAAAAGTATAGTAATAACGGTAACTATATTGTAGATATTCTTCCATTTAGTCATCTAAACCTATAGACAATGCCTTTTGTAGTTTGCTTTTAGGCCTTAAATTGAGGTGGTCACCAGATTCTCAAAAGACTCAAAGTCAGTCTAAAGAGCTAGAAATAAACCAGCAGAATTGACTGTCACTCACCTGTTTCCAGTTGTCAAAGATGATGACTTTGCTGTCCTCATCGTCCACTGTCACCGTGCACTCATACCCCTCACCTGCAAACAGATAACAACGTCACGTCCATCAGCACAGCTCCGCTTAAAACAACAGGACTACTGGGGTTTAACATGCTAGGGCAAAAACATACTGACGTCACTAAAGTGGAAGAATATATATTTTATGTAGCAGAACAATGAGCAGCAGTTGCTAAAGAGGGAGGTGACTGGAGTTTTCCAGGCACTGTGACAGAGTTGTTAGCATGTTATTGTCATTTTTGTGAAATGTTCCTTGACTTAGACCTGAAACCTGATTCAAGTGTCAACGGGGATTTTTAAATAACTGAGGCTAGATGACATTCCTGCACCGATATCTTTAAAACTACTGATACTATATAGGTCGTATTAATGTCAAGGAATCTAACTGGTAAAGAGATTAAATTTATAGTCATACTGACCACACTATAGCCACATTCACCCAATTTATCTATTAATACAGACTTCCAAAGGGGGGCTGGAATTGAACCCACACCCTTGTGGTTGCAAGACAACTTGCAAACACACTGAGCCACAGTTGCACAACAAACTACAACTCACTGTACACTGATGATAATGGACAGTCACTCGTAGCATTATTGAGCGTTATACACTAAAGGAGACAGAGACTTTTAAACTTTAATTCACTCATCTCTCGATCTTTTATTTTACCCAGACTTTAACTTTAATTTTAGATTGAAATCAAGCAAAAACAACATCCTATGCCATAGAGATCTGAGTAAGAAAATGTCAAGGATTTTATTTATGTTTTGGTATTTTTATGGAATAATTTAAAAAATGGTAAAATCTTTCCATATACTTTTTTTGGATTGTTTGTTCTTTAAGAACCTATCTTTTCACATTTTTGTGTGCATTTAAAAAAAAATAGATCGCTCAATTCCAAATATGCTGAAAACATTGCAGATATAAGAAAATGCTTCCTAGCATTCTGTACAGTGTTAAACCCAGATGTCGCCCCTTAAACCAAGTATCAGATCAGCGTCCAAATCAAGGCAGTTTTATATGATTAATATCTGAGTCCTACACTACAGTCACGGCCTATATTTACTGGCACGACTTGCCAAACTGTATTACAGGCCAAGCTTACTATTTTGGGGGGTCTAAGGAACAGGGGTTCTCCTTGAATTCCTAAGTATTTTTCAAAAAAAACAAAAAACTGCTGAACTTTCCTGTCAGTCGGTCACATGATAGATAGATATGCCCCATAATGTCCCTACCTGGCTGTGCCACTCAAAATGTTAATATTACTTCTAGTCAGAAGAAACATGTTGGTAAAATTAAAAGATTACGTTAACTCTAAATCAACCAGGCGTATGAATAATACTTGGCTTTACTGAATCTTCAGTGTGACACAATTACAATACTAAAGTAGGCCATGTAATACTGATCAAATGTAGTGTGTTATTATATTCCACTGTAATGTTGGGCAATTGGATGAATTTATTGATGATAGGCTGAGACCTTCAACGGTTGATTTTTTTTTTATCAGCGATGCTTTGTTTATTTTGGCCTATGGGTTAAGGCAGTATTTCTCAATTAGTGGGGCGCGCCCCCGCTAGGGGGCGTGTTTAGGAGTCAGGGGGGGCGTGAGAGGCAAGGTGGATTCAACTGTCTTTATTCATACTTGAACGATAAACAAGCCTCCAGTCACTAGGTGGCATCAACGCTCAAACAAATCAACAGGGTGCCTGTGCCAGTGGAAGAAATGGACAGCACCGGTGTAAACGGAGCTGATGGAGGAGAGATGGAAAAGTTTGTCATCGGAGTAAAAAGAAAAACAGAGTATTTGTCAGTAGCAAGAAATGGGAGTAAACATAAAATCAGAAAATATGACAAAGCCTACATTGCCCTTGGATTCACCGTTAACACAGTTGAAAATGAGGAAAGACCCGTTGTGTTTTGTTTCTAAAATCTCTGGCAGCAGATAGCATGAAAACAAACAAACTAAGGCGGCACCTGAAGACTACACCCCAGTTATACAAGTAAGTCAATGGGATTCTTCCATCAAAAACTTCATGAGTATCACCAACAGGCCGGTAATTTTGTGAGTGTGGCATCTGTGAATAAAAAAGCACTGCTTGTCTCATACAAACCTGCCCATCACATCGCAAGATGCAAAAAAACTCACACGATAGCCGAGGAGTTAAAACTCCCAGCTGCTTTGGACATGGTCACAATCATACAGTGGTTTAAGGATAAAAAAAAAAACATTATCATTAGGTTCTCAATTTGGGGGGTGCATGAAAAAAATTCTGCTCCCTCGGTGGGGCATGATAGAAAATAATTGAGAACCACTGGGTTAAGGTAAAAACATAGTCGGACGTAGCCTACTTGACTCTGCGGACGTACGCCAGACTTTTATGACCGCGTACGCAGTGTCACACAATAAATTGTTTAGCGGGGAAAAAGTCTCCATATCGAACTGTTTTATATGTGACACATTGCTCCGAGCAGCCAGTCGTAAGTACGTGAGTGATAGCATAGCATACTCAGCCAGAATGTGAACGCGTAAATGCTCATGCAAGTTCATCGTGTATGAGTCCTTTGTTGGCACTGTACCTCTGCACAAGCGGCACAGCACTTTAGTTACAACCTGTGATTTACTTCTTTCATGCGGTTTACAGTCAAAGTAATCCCAAATAGGTCACTTTGTATTTTTGCACATTTGTGCTCTGCATTGGCAAATCAGTCCGTGGCAAACATCACCTGCATGAATATATCACCCATTGTCATTTGTTGGACTGATGAATATCAGTTGGAAAAATGTTAAATATCGCCCAACCTTAATATAAATGTCATTAGTTTTGTTTACTTTACTGTAGTACTGGTTTGGGACTCTGCAGGTATCTGAAAATGTCTGGTCTTAAATCCCTTGGATAATTAATGGAGACAGAACATCTTCAACAGGACATTCCTACTTACAATCACAAGTAATAGCTACAATATAATCACTATAACCTACATTTTTAAGTTTTTTTTCCAACTCAGTGCTGATGAAAAAGTTTTCAAAGACTGAAAAAAATGGTATATGCTGACTTCATCTTCAGGCTAAATTAGAATATAACAATGCATTGTGAACAAGCATAGCAAAAAAAAACCCACTAACTACTCAAAGTAAAGAGGTTTCTTCTTTCCAAATACGGTCCAAAGATCCAAGAGTACAACATGGGCTGATGTAATGAATGCTTTTCGGTGTGGGCCAGGGGCATGTTGGCTGTCACCTCCGGGTGACAATGACTGATCGACTGGCTGGCTGAAAAGTTGAGGGCCGCAGCTGATTAGCCCTGGTGTTACACTGAGCTGTGTTACACGCAGATCTGCTGACTGACAGATGCCACACAGAAGTGTAAGGAAAAGACTGACTTTAGCTGCTTTAATGTGGCAAACACTTAAAAAGGAGATAATGAGGTGTTTTTTTTCACACAAAAATGACACTATTCTGTGCTAAAAAGAACTTCTTGTGGCTGCTTTTCGTTACTCATTAAACGGACTGAATAATGGACTTAGTGTGTCTTGCTAAAGTGTTCATGCCACTTGAGCTTTTTCATATTTTGTCTCGCTCCAACCAAGATAGACCTATACAAAGTAGTTCATAATTCTGATGTGAAAGAAGAATAATGCTAAGTTTTCAAAATTTGATATAGTCAGTCAGTCATTTTCAACCGCTTATTCCATAGTGGGTCGCGGGGGAGCTGGTGCCTATCTCCAGCAGTCTATGGCCGAGAGGCAGTAAAAATTTGATATATTTATTCTGATATCCCTAATAAAATCCAGTGCAACCAAATTACCTCTAGAAGTCACCTATGTACAAAAAAACAGCTGTTCCACCTATACAGGCAGGCCAAGCCAGGACAGGACTAATAACAAAAGCAGGCCATTGTACATCTGGAGGAGCTACAGAGACCCACAACGCAGATGGGAAAACCTATTGACAGACCAACTATTACTTGTGCACTCCAGAAACCAGGCCTTTTTGGAGGAAGAACGCCATTGTTAAAAGAAAGCCAAAAAAAGACCCGTTTAAAGACTGCCACAAACCAATTTAGAGGACACAGCAAACGTGGAAGAAGGTGCTCTAGGCCGATGAGACCAAACCTGAACCTTTTGGTCTATATGCAAAACGCTGTTTTGCAGAAACTAAGGATGCACATTACTATGAAGAGGCAATGGGAAGATGGATGGACCTGAATACAGGACAATGCTGAAGGAACACCAGTTAGAGGCTGCAAAAGACTTGAGACTGGGGAGACGGTTCACCTTCCAGCAGGACAATGACTTTAAACATAAACCCAGAGCTATAGTGGAATGGTTTACATCAAAGCATTATCATGAATGAATAGTCCAATCAAAATGTGGGGCCAATGGAAAATCTGTTGCAAGCCTTGAGAATTGCTGTTCACCAACATTCTCCATTCAGTCTGACAAAGTTTGAGCTATTCTGAAAATAAGACAAAAACATTCTGTCTCTAGATGTTTAAAGCTGGTAGGGATACACTCTGAATGCAAATGCACACCATGCATTTCACATTTGTAGAACATTTTGAAAAGCCCACATTAATATTCTTCTGCATTGGTAGTTGGTTGTAACATGACTAAATGTAAAAAGTTTAAGGTACTGTAAGACTATATAAGTGTGTATTCTGAGATAGCGTACCGTGGAATCAAGGTCTATGACTGGAGAGGCCCTTATGCATTTTCTCTGCTTCCATTAACACACAAATTTGGCTCTGTGACGAACACAGCTGCTTCCTAACCTTTTAAACAGAACACTAAAGGCCCAATAAAAGCACAACAGCCAGCCTTGGACATGCAGTCCAAAGACGGCTAACAAAGGCAAGACAGCCAATGGTGCAAAATAAGCTGATGACAAGATCCAGACCATTGACATGTCTCTGCAAGACAAGACATTATAGTGCGCAGCTCAAAACTGGAGCATAAAAACTGGAATGGAGTACTACACAAAGTATATAGTATTTAGATTTTTATTTGTTTGTTTATTTGCTTATCCAGTTACTTCTTAAGTGTGCACCTCATTAAAAATGCGAAAACAGTCTTTTAATCTAAATGCCATTAAGGCAGGTAGTGGCTTATTAACCAAGGTGTTTCACATTAATGCCTCAGAGTTGTGTGGATGAACTAATTTTGTGGGACTGTGAAAAAATATATTGGTCTTGCAAGAATATTTTTGTAGTTTGTAGAGTTTTTTTTTTTTGTAAAGTGTTTGTTCTATTACACCACCCTCCACACTTATTGGCAGATGTGTAAAACCTCTTAAAATAAATCAGTTTAAAGTAGAAATTTAGGAACATCCATCCTTTAATTTTAGCACATTTCTTCATTTTGGAAAAAAACTCCTAACAACAAAAAATATTTTTTACAAAATCACCGAAAATAAAGACGTCCGAAATAAAGACATCTGTTGGTTTCTTTTTTCCCCCTTATTTCTCAATGTAGGATAAAGATGTTTCGGGTTGATCAAACGGGCTAACAAAGCATTAAATTCAATTTCAGTGTTTAGGCTATATTTTAGTGTGACCTGTGGGCTAAACAAATCTGGGCCATTCTTAAATAGCAATAAAAAAGATGCCTAGGAACTTTGTTTGAAGGGTAGCCATTAATCACTAGGGTGGTTGGGGACCCATTTCTGTCTCACCACTGTGCACTGTGGGCAGGATGCTGTAGGAGGTAAAGCATCTCCAGTGTTCCTTGAGTGGCATCTTGGGATCCCTAAATTTTCATCGCAACTATTGGACAATATTTACATTGGGACCTGGCTTTTCAGGCAGTGGCTCGGAGGCTCTGGAACTGCTTTCCACTGTATCTGCACTCCATAGTCTCTACTGACTCTTTTAAAAACCATGTAAAGGCATACTTATTTAGATAGCCTTTTACTTACTTATTTTTAACAGTTGAGTGTTGCCTTTTCTGTCCTACCATTAAAAACATGGATGTGTGAAGTTGTCTGCTCTATGCTGGGAGTTTTGGTCAGATAAGACTGAGAACGAGCTTTTCGCAACAAACCCTCCAGATGGATCTAGAGGGAAACAATAGATGAATTTGTGGAAAAGCATGCCATGCCCATTATTAAGTACAGTGGAGGATGCTGTGGGTCAGTTTCTCTTCCAAAGACCCTGGGAACCTTGTTAGCCTGCATGACACCATAAAATCTTTAAAGCATCAGGACATTTTAAATAGAAATCTGGTAGACTCCCCAAAAACTGGGATGGGTCACCATTGGGTCTTTCACCAGGATATGGATCAAAACTTACAACCAAATCAACACAGAAATGGATCATCAAACACAAATCAGCCTTCTTTCATTATCATATCAGTCCCCTGACCTAAATCCCAGAGTGTATTTTTAATAAAGTCCTAGAAAATACTTAAATGCCGTCTTCGAAGACAAACAGCGAGTGTAACCATAGTGACAGATTCAGGAATATTGAAGAAAGAGTCTATGCTCAATAGTTATTCAGGGAATTTAAGGCATCTCTTTAAATAAAACCTCAAATGCAATCAAACTAAACCCATACCAGATGCCACACATCATATTTAGGAGGATAATGAGCTCTTAGGCTGGCCAGCTTTTTATACACCGCTATGGAGAACTGCTTGGTGTTGGCAGTGGAGCACATGATCAGAATACAGACAGGTAGTTAAGAAATGTGTGAATGGCCGGCACAAGGCAGAACACAGCTCTTTTTGCTATACAAATAAACTTGGCATCCCTTGCTTTACCAGGGTTCTTATTAAACACAGTATTTCTTAACGAAGGGATTTTTCCCCACATAATGAATTCAGATAAATTAAAGGTTGGATTATGCTGCATCAATATAAATATAATATATTATTTATCTGAGGGTTTGTTTGACAGTTGTGGAAGGTGCTGCATTTTATAAAGATCCTCCAATGTTTCATGCATTACCACAAGCTTGTGTCTCAGAGTCTATAGAGAGCGATCTGTCCGACTGTCCAGCCAGGGATAAGGCAAGTGACGACTTGCCCACGCCATTCTGTCCCAGCAGCACTATCCTCAGGGCCCCTCCATGGCTCTGGTACGTTGGCTGTGCTGAGGCCGACTGGCTGAAGGAGTCATCTCGAGGCACCGCTGTGTCACTGATAGGCAACGTGGTAGGCTCCTCCAGTCCCGGAATCCAATCGCAGTCATCGGATACGGCCTCCTCTCGCCGCAGCTGATGCTTGACAGGCAGGGGTGTGCTCCCTCGCCGGAGGGGTGGGGCCGTGGTAAGAAACATACTGTACTACAAATAAACAGAGACAGAAGAAGACATCTGAGCAAATACTAGGATGTAGGGAACAGGTACAACATGTGGTTTTGTTGGCTGCAAAGAAATCTTTAAAATACTTCTGAAATTCCAATCGCATTGCAGATCTACCTTTCAGACCGCTAAGCACTGTCTGTTCAGGTAAATGTTCTCAGTTGACAATTCATGGAAGGGATGCATCCACCCAGTGCCTATGTGTGCAAAGATGAGGGAGGTGATAACAACGAAGGTGAGGTTTAAGAGTGAGAGAAGGAGAGATGATAAGGCCGGCTTGCTGGGCAGTGAGATGAGTTGGACAAACGAGCATGATGAGGCACTGATGGATTGTAAAAGACAGCAGGCCGATAAAGACTGACAGTGAATAAGGCGAAAACCTGAGGAAAGGAAAGAAACACAAGGGGAAGACAGAGAAAGAGAGGCTGAAACTTTGTGTAATATAGGTGTAAGTGTGATCAGGAGACCCTGACTGTACAATTCTCATGGTGACTGAAGCACAAAGTCATGTGAACATATGATTTCTGTCTTCTGGAACATAACCCGGGAACAACACCACTATATTGTGCACAGTCAATATGATGCATCTACTCCTGTTCTCATGCATATGCAACTGCAGCACGTCAACTATAGATGACCCTCATCAATATTAATACAGCAATTAATCCAGCATCACCACTGGGCATCTGTGGCTCAGAGTCTGCTTGTGGCAAAGCCAACAACACCATTGGCAATTAATTAAAGAGCAATGAAACAGAAAAAGGTGAACACAGGAAAATAATGTAGAAACAGTTTGCTCCTGCCATACACCTGATTCATTAGACATTTTGACTTGAAATTTTAGAAGTAGCTCAGGTTTACTCACGAGAAGGATGGAACAAAAGATTATGGCACCAAATCTATGTACATTAAACACCAAAAAAATTCTCGTCAGAGCGTGTAGCTAGTCTGTCTCGAGACACGCTTACTCGTGACTTCAGTGAACTATGTTCGAACTTGACACTGCTTTTATGCATGATACTCTTATTTTGAATTAAGAAAGCAATTAGTTAATGAAGTAAACTGCTGTGTTGCTGTGTAAAGACTTCAGCATTGTGGTTTCTTGGGAGAAAAAACAAACGGTGACAGATCTGAATTGCTTATAAGCACTGCAAGAATACCATGACTAACTAACTGTCAGAAATTGGCAATAATAGAAAGGTTAGCATCTGCTTAAGAGCTTCCTACCAGCAATTTAGGGCTATTTGAGCTGCATCTAATGTGTTGTAGTTAATTATCTAAAATAATTTGTCTGATCAGACCTGAACTGGTTTGCTCTTCAGCCATAGTTCTCAAACGGTGGCTGAAGTACTATGGGTGGTACATGATAAACCTTTACTGGCTTATTCGTTTTAATTATTTATAAGATAAATACAAACAAACTGTTTGCCATGTAGACAACAGCTGTTCTACACACGTGTGACGTCGGAACAACCTGCAACTTAAATTGGAATAATTAATCAACCTAACCTGGATCCTTTTAGACTGACAGACAAAACTATGACAGTCGTTGACCCACATGTTCCTTTGATACACAGTATATTACAGCAATAAACTATGGTGTGCTGCTGTGTATAATAGAAATCTACACAGTACATTCTACAGTTTTATTTAAAAAAATGCATTATATGATTGTGTAATTTTGCAAGACCATGGTGTTTAAAGTATATTTGCGTACTTTATCATAACAGTGTTATCTATCCATCCATTGTCTACACTCACCGGCCACTTTATGAGGTACACCTATCCAACTGCAACTCATCAGCCAATCACATGGCAGCAACTCAATGCATTTAGGCATATAGACATGGTCAAGACGATCTGCTGCAGTTCAAACCGAGCATCAGAATGGGGAAAAAAGATAATTTAAGTGACTGAACGTGGCATGGTTGTTGGTGCCAGACGGGCTGGTCTGAGTATTTCAAAAACTGCTGATCTACTGGGATTTTCACACACTACCATCTCTAGGGTTTACAGAGAATGGTCCGAAAAATAGAAAATATCCAGTGGGCAGCAGTTCTGTGGGCGCAAATGCCTTGTTGATGCCAGAGGTCAGAGGAGAATGGCCAGACTGGTTCGAGCCGATAGAAAGGCAACAGTAACTCAAATAACCACTCGTTACAACCAAGGCACGCAGAAGAGCATCTCTGAACACACAACACATTGAACCTTGAAGCGGATGGGCTACAGCAGCAGAAGACCACACCGGGTGCCACTCGTGTCAGCTAAAAACAGGAAACTGAGGCAACAATTCGCACAGGCTCACCAAAATTGGAGTGTAGAAGATTGGATAAACGTTGCCTGGTCTGATGAGTCTCGATTTCTGCTCCGACATTTGGATGGTAGGGTCCAAATTTGGCATCAACAACATGAAAGCATGGATCCATCCTGGCTTGTATCAACGGTTCAGGCTGGTGGTGGTGGTGTAATGGTGTGTGGGATATTTTCTTGGCACACTTTGGGCCCCTTAGTACCAATTGAGCATCGTGTCAACGCCACAGCCTACCTGAGTATCGTTGGTGACCATGTCCATCCCTTTATGACCACAGTGTACCCATCTTCTGATGGTTACTTCCAGCAGGATAACGCGCCATGTCATAAAGCACGAATCATCTCAGACTGGTTTCTTGAGCATGACAATGAGTTCACTGTACTCAAATGGCCTCCACAGTCACCAGATCTCAATCCAGTAGAGCACCTTTGGGATGTGGTGGAATGGGAGATTTGCATCATGGATGTGCAGCCGACAAATTTGCAGCATCTGTGTGATGCTATCATGTCAATATGGACCAAACTCTCTGAGGAATGTTTCCAGTACCTTGTTGAATCTATGCCATGAAGGATTAAGGCAGTTCTGAAGGCAAAAGGGGGTCCAACTCGGTACTAGCAAGGTGTACCTAATAAAGTGGCCGGGGAGTGTATATAACAATATCCCAAACTTTGAACATCAAACTAAGCACAATTCAATCCATCAAATGGAAAGTGTATGGCACATATGCAAACCTACCAAATTGTGGCTGTACACCTAAGCTGGTACGACAGGGATAGAGACCATTCATCAGAGATGTAGCCTAGAGGCCAATGCTAACACTGGACAAGGTACAAAGATCAGGTGGGGGAATCTGTTCATCGAACAATGAATAGCTCAGTATTCCACAAATCCAGCCTTGACAGAAAAGAGGCAAGAGGAAAGTCATTGTTGAAAGGAAGCTACAAGAAGTCCCATATTCAGTTTCTCACAAGTCATGTTGGAGACACTGCAAACATGTAGAACAAGATGCTCTGCCCAGATGAGACCAGAATTGGTCTACATACAAAATGCTATGTGTGGAGTAAGACTACTATTGCATATCATCACCAATGTAAAAAAGGGTGGTGGGAGTGTCATGCTGTGGGGATGCTTGTCTCCAGTGACAGAGGAAAGCTGTTCAGACGTGATGGGAAGTTGTGTGAAGCTAAATACAGGACAACCCTGGATCAAAAGGTGTTGAATGGACTTGCAAGATTGGCAGGGGTTCACCCTCCAGCTAGAGCTACAGTGGAAGGTTTAGAACAAAGCATGTGTTGAATTAGTCAGTGAAAGTCCAGGCTTAAACCAAACTGAAAAATTTTGGTAAGAATTGAAAATTGCAGTTTTTAGGCAATTCTTTGCATCCAACTGACTGACCTTGAGCTATTTTGGAATGAGAATCAGGAAAAAAACTTCAGTCTCTTTATACCTCAACAGGACTACAACACTGCAGTTAAAGGTGTTTGGATGCATTTAGGGTTGTCAGAGTAAAAGGGACTTAATACAAACACCCCACACACTTATTTTTTTATTTGTGAAAGTTTTGTAAACCATATGATTTCCCTTCACAATTATTTCCCACTTTGTGTTATTCTATAACACACTTTATTCTATATAGTGTTATAGATTAATCGTACTGCATATGTAGCCTATGGGCAACAATCCACTCAAACAAGCTGAGGAAGGATGTTTTTTCCTGTCAAAGAACATAATCTAAATTAACTGTAGAGTAAGGTTTACTGTATAATACTGTAGTTTTGTGCGGACTTGTATGGTGGGTCATAGGTTACGTACAATTATTTAACTACGAGGGTACAACAAATATTTTTAATGTCCACTGAAGTATTGTTTAGGTTGGTATCATAAGGCTGCATAGTCTTGATCGATTTTACAATATTGCATAATATTATATCTACCAAAGTATACTGTAGTGCTGTGAAGCCTATACAGATGAGGTGTGGCTGCTACAGCACCTAATTTGCACTGTCTCTTAAGCAAACACGCACACACACACACACACACACACACACACACACACACACACACACACACTGGCGCGCTCTAATCACTTGCATGGGATCAGCAGGGTTCCTCAATTAGGTTAATTGAACGAGCTAATTAATTAGGCATGCCCTGAGTGTCTGCGGTCTGCACCCGCAGAGACAGGAAGCCGTGACCGGGCGGGCTGAGTCAGTGTGTCAGGGGTTAATCTGCTCCTCACCAGGCTTGTCGAGAAACTGGGGCAAACAACGACAGACAATGCAAAATTAATACTATATTTGTGCTCTCTACTCCGTACGACCCATTTACAGTTATGATTCCTTAGCAGCAACGTCTAGAGTTGTTTTAGGGTAGTATCATGTGGGATCATGCGGTAGTGCTTCCAAGCGTCTGTGGAATAATTTATAGGAGGGGAGATCATAGACATGCTTACAGAAACAGGTTAGAAATTATGAGCGCTGATGGTAATCCAATATTTAGAAGGGGAATTTTGACTATTTAAATGCAGATACTTTAAAGTCCATGCATTAACTGTCCCATACTAAAACATGAGTTGTTTTAATAAGGACGTGAATAAAGCAGAATATGTTTAATGAAAATGAGGCGTCAGATGCTGTGTGTTGTCTACCTGTGCGTCAATTCTTGGCTCCAGCGCAGAGCGCACGTTGTGTATGTAAGAGGTGTGCTGGGGGTGGGGGTGGAAAATGTTAGTTGCCTCTTACCTGGTCAGCCATGGTGATCATTAAGCCTTCTGTTTACGGAGTGTGCTTTAGGTCATCTGTGCAGGCTGTGGCCCCGGCGTCACATTCAGAGCGGCGCACCGTAATAAAGACGCACCGCGTGCATTCATCTACCGCGCTGTTGTTGTTCCCGCGTCGGCGCGTGGGAAACTAGGATAGGTGGTAGTAGGTCTGAGGAGGAGGAGGAGGAAGAGGAAGAGGAAGAGGATGATACACCTGCTTCTACGTTCTGATTAAGACGCTCCTTAAATGTGCTGGGCGAAAGAAAGCAGCCGGGACCGCAACACATCCCCACCAGTGTGCTCCTTGTACCACTGAACAGCCGTGTCTGCGCCTTTGTCCCCACCTCCTGCTAATACCTTCATCTAGCTCTCCTCTCTCTCTTTCTCTCTGTGTGTAAAGGCGCTTCCCTCAGCGAGTGGAGTGATCTTCCAACGGCTTGGGTTGGCTTTTGTTGGGTAGGGAAGTGAAGGCTGGGGTGTTTTGTGAAGGGGTAAACGGGTGCCCCTCACTTCCGCCCTTCATAGCTAATATATATTAGCTTTATCTCGTGTGTGCCTTTATTATAGTAGGTACGCCTCACCTAGTTTTTTTTAATTTTTTTTAATCAAGATTTTAAATTGGATATACGCATGAGGACTGACCGCCAGAGGGCAGCAGAGAGACACCCCCGGGAAAAGCTGCTGAAAACATAATTGTCGTCATATGAAATGCTTCCGTAAAGATACAGAAACTCCTCTTTTTCTAATGTTTGAGAAAAATAAGTGTCATTAGGAGGACCGGATTATCGATGGGGGGGCATTGTATATTTGCAGTATGTCATAAAGTGTAATACAACTGACCGCCACTAGACGATGGCTCCATAGCATCACTTTAACAGTTTACTCTAAATCAAAAGTTTCTCCGATTAAGTATTTTTCCCCTCCCCTCATTATAATTCCACTAATTAGTTACTCTCTTTCTGACGAGTGTACATATGATATAAATATTTGCTCCCAAAGACCCATTTTCAAACAGCCTTTCTAAAGTACAGGATTTATATTCTTAGCCCTTAAGCTTTTCCATATTTTGTGACATTACAACCACAAACTTCAATTTTATAGATTTTTTTGAGACCAATACCAAGTTACACATAACTGTGAAATGAAAAGATAATGATACCTGAAGAATGTGGCATGCATTTGGGCTGATCCCTGTTTGTTCATATATCCTTAGATGCCAATAAAATACATTGCCATTTGTGGCTGTAATTTCACAAAGTGAAAAAGTGCAAGTGGTACGACTACAAGGCACTGTGCCCTTTGAAGATCACCAGCTGAACATGACACTCCCATATAAGTTAATTCCTATTCTTGATGAGATGATAAACACAAATCAGATTTTTCACATTTGGTGGAACTTAAGCTGGTTATTACAAATTTATTACCTATATATTTTGTAATCAGGCATTTATGAAAGCTTAATTGTAAATTAAAATTGCAGTGGCATTTCAGAAAACTTCTCAACTTTTGAGGAAATGACGTTAGCTGCTCAGAGTTTGCTGAAGCTTCAAGGCAAATGAAACCATTATGTCTTTAATCCTCTCTTTATGGAACATTCAGATGGTAGTTGACAATTTTCCGCTCAAGGCGTGATTTGAAAAATGAAGTATCTCCCAATTGCCTAAATCATTGATTAATTAAATTATCCAGAGCCCTGGCAGTCAAAAACACTTAAGGAACTATATTTAAATTGCAACTGAAGTCAGAAACAATAAATAGCCCACATTCAAATGAAAGGCATCTGAGCATTACTGCCAACATTTATCTGCCACTGGCCTTTAAAATTGAGCTCCAGTCTTTCTCCTGGAAGGGTAACGACGTAGAACACATGCAAACAAGATTTATTTCATTTTGAAGATGGTTTATAGGAGTTAGGTCAGCTTCCAAATGCCACTGGAATTTAGCATGAATGGATAGTTTAGAACATGCATTGCAAGAGGCAAAAGAATCACAAAGAAGATTTTGGAGGAAGGCCAAAAAGTTGGAAAAGCCTTCAGACTGATTCAGAATTATTTTCTATGCAAATTTCCTCATAATAATAACTGAAGAGCAATATTTTTTGGGTTGTTTTCAGCTTCCAGGACGAAGACTGATTTAATTTCACAGATTGCCCATATAATCACAGACTGAGAAAGCTATCTATCCACACAGGGGTTTGTAAATTGAACCATATAATTTCCACAATGAGAGTGGCAGCTAATAAAAACAGTCTCAACGATGCATTCAGGCGGCAGCATCATGTTAATGGACTCAATAGGTTCCTGCTGATATTACAGTGCTAAAAAGCATAATTCTGCAAATAACAGGCAGGACCTCCACTGTAGAAACTCATGTTTACCGTCTTACTTTCTTCATAGGCCTTTAGGTACAATGCAGAATTTATCCTGACAAACTGAAAATAAACTTTAGCATCCAGAGTGGATATAGGCTGACTTTACAATGAAAAGTATTTATACACTTTGAACTTTTCCATATTTTGTCACAGTACAGCCACCAACTGTATTGTATTGTTTATGGATGTTATGTGATAGACAGACTGGAATCAGTAGGGCCTAATTGTAAGGAAAATGATGCATGGTTTTTATTTTACTTTTACTCATAAAAATGTCAGAAGATGTAAGTAATTAGACTTTATTTATATAGCATATTTCAGGAATAAAAATTAGAAGGTGCTTTAGACTAAAATGCAGCAGGTAAAATAAGTATTAAACTTCTCCTAAATATTCTAAGTTCAGATATTTTTAAAAGTACCACTAACGTTAAATCCTCACCAGATTTCGAGAAAACTGATCCAGTCCACACATGCAAAAAAATTTGACCGTAGACGTCCATAAATTAACCTAGGTGTAATAAACTAGACCAAGGCAAAGTACTGAACACATGAGGAAAGAGAGGTGCAAAAAGGCATGAAAGGTCATGACACAAGCTGGAATCTATCAGAAATCATTCCCAGAATGTATTGCAAATTATTATCTGTTGGTTCAGTAGCAGCTGATGCCCTATAAAATATGTTTCATTACCAAGGCGGCCCACAAGAAACTTCTACTATCTGTTGTTTTTTCAGTTCCTGTTACATCCTATGTTCCTGCATTTCTGTTTCTTTAGCCTTTTTTATGTTGCTATTTGTTGTTCCACTCCATACCTTCCATCCATGTCTCAGCCCCTTCATTTGGTTTCCATCCACTCATTTACATGCATTACATTCCAGTAATAAACCCACCTTGCAAAAAAAGCTCTTGGTTCTCTTGCTTATGATCAGATGCTTTGCTCTCAACACTGTGTTGCTGTCGCCAGTTTGTTCCCTGTTCCAGAGTTTTGGTAACTAAATCGTGTCTTCCACAAGCACCTCCAGTACTTGTCTCTGCATTTTAGTCCTCACCAACACCAAAACATGACAGAAACATCTCATAATGACAATGTGTCACGCAAGATCACTGTACAATCTAGAGAAATGTGTCAGGTAGTCACCTGGGTAGAGTTGAGATACCATGTGCACCACAAATGGTGGCCACAGCTACATGCCACATCTGTAAGTGACTGAAAACAGTTTTTTTATGTTTTAATATTTTATTTATATGAACATATTGACTGTTAAAACATTTGACCTGACCATAACTGTCAAAATAAGGTGAGATCATTCCATGTAATCCATGCAGGATTCATGAAGTACTCACAGTGAAATCCATAAAAATTACAAAGATATATTTCTGTGTAATTCATGTAACAATTGTAAAAAAAATACACTTGAAGCAGTGCAGAGTGAAACGGGCATGTTCTCATATTCTGGAGCTGAGAGGACTGGAGAGGCCTGTGTGGAGATAAATATTAACTGTCTTATCTTTTGCAGAACTATAAACAAGTGTATCCAAAGAAATTATGTATGATGATTTTCCATTCTTTTACAAGTAATAAATGAAACGAGTAATCTTTGATTTTCAAGTTAGAACACAAATGATTGAAATATGATTGAGAACTGATAATAAATACAAAACATTAAGGTTTAAAATTCTCAATCAACCATATATGAAAGATATAATGTTGATTATTAGTGATGGATAAAAAGAATGAAGTGAAGCTGAGAATGCAATGTGTGATACTGTGTAAAGTTTAAGACTGAGCAGATTAGGGAGAGAAGTGCAGGATGACTAAGAGTTACAAGAGCCAGCTGTATGCTGACAGAGAACCTTTAAAGGACACGGGAGGAAGGAAGGATGCGACTACAACAAGCTCCAAGGCGGAAAAAGCAGGAACCAGTAGGTCACAATGACCATGACTAAAGTATTGTGCAATAACCAAGAAGTTGAGCTGAATAGATTGAGCAATAACCAGAAAGCCTAATAAGGAGCTGACTGGTGAAAGCATCAAGCACTATAAAGACAAAGCTGAAGGAAGGAACGGGGTTGTTTCCTCGCAGACGACCAGTGAACAAGATCAGACGGAGAAAAAGATGCTTAGAAGGAAGAAGTACCAGAGACACAGCCCTGCTGATCGACTGCATTAAAAAGAGGATCAACCCGTGAACCCTGAAGGACTGTGCCTCAAAATTAAGAATCTGATTTCATCTACAGCCTTTTTATCCAGACAACAGAAGTGAACTTGATCGGTGAACAGCTGATTGCTCTAAGTTTCAGGCTCCTGGAAGTCCTGAATCAACCTCAATTATGTCCCCGGGGTTTCCTTCAACTCTTCAGCCTCTGGAAGCCATTTTCCTCTGAGACATATGACAGCAAAGTTTCTGTTTAACCATCGAAGCCTGGAGCATCAGTGCCTGCCACTTAAAGGAGGAAAACTGAAGATCAAGTCGTATTCCCCTCAAGAAACCACTCGTTGTTACCCAAAGGAACAGCTCCATCGGGTGCATGGACGAGCCTCCGTCTTCAAAGTCTCTCCAAACTCACTAGTTTCAGCATCAGGGAAAGACAGGTTGAGTTGATTGATTTATTTCTATTATTGAATTTATTGTGTTGCTGAATTTAAGCTGTTACTGACCCCTGCAAAAGCGTTACTAATTAAAGAAAGTATATAAAATTGTAGTTAAATCGTGGACATTCAATTATTTAAGTCACCTTGTTTTTGGTTTTTCATTGGTGGTAAAAAGTCTTGTTGCCTGGTTCTAAGAAATTATAGGAGGTTTTTATAGGTTGCCTTAGCCAAGTTTGTTAAAACAACGCCCTTGGGGCTCGTGCCGAGTCACTAAAATTAACCTAGCCCATATACCAAGTGCCAGTTGTAATATAAGGGAATGAGCAGCCGTAACAGGAGTGATTGTCGGACTGTGAACGACTGCGGTTGGCTACTCAGTCGTCCAGACCTCCGGTTGAAGAAGGGCGAGACTTCTGGATGTAGGCTGTCAGAGGCTAGGCGAGTCATTTCCCAACACCAGCTTAAACAGAACTTTCAGTGAACCTGCTTAGTAAGACTTTTCAGGTTTAGGGAAGTCTGGACCCGTTGGATGGAGAGCTGGATTGAGCAATCCCCTTAGAAAATATGAAGTAGGTGGGAGGGGTTAGCTCATCGGACAACGAAATAACCCATAAGGATGTATGCATGATCATTTGATAAAATACTTTCACTGCTAAGATCAAGTGTGTACATTTTCCGACATTCATCTTACTCAGCCCTTCACTAAGGGATGCCAAAACAGGAATTATAGGTTTACAGGGCTTCATATTAGTTCAAAATTGAGTTATAGCTTTGCAGACGTAACATATGACATTTCATATAACTTTTAGTATTTCAAACTTTTTTACTAAGCTTTTCTTTTTGAGCCAATTAAAAAAAACATTTTTTTCTTAAAATATACACTCTATGACATTTGGTAAACAAATGCATGACAATACACACATGAGTAATTTAAACTTTCTAAACTTGTAAATGTGATGTTTTGTTAATTACTTTATTTCATGGATAGATAGAAAAGGAAAAATTCAAGTGATCATCCGAGATCAAAAGTGGAACAAAAAACAATGTAGGGAGGGAGTTCACACAGATTTTGATTTTTATGATCCCTGGAGTTTTATCACTTAGGCAAAAATGTTTTGAGATTTATCATCAGCATGCCTCAAGAAAAGACTCCTTTTTCAGGTGGAAAACTTTACTATCTTCACTATAGTGGAGAGCAGCTTATTGTAGGAATATGCTGGCTTTGCTAATGGTAAGTTTTGGGAGTTACTGCTGAAATATATGTATGTACAGGGGTTGGACAATGAAACTGAAACACCTGTCATTGTAGTGTGGGAGGTTTCATGGCTAAATTGGACCAGCCTGGTTGCCAGTCTTCATTGATTGCACATTACACCAGTAAGAGCAGAGTGTGAAGGTTCAATAAGCTGGGTAAGAGCACAGTTTTGCTCAAAATACTGAAATGCACACAACATTATGGGTGACATACCAGAGTTCAAAAGAGGACAAATTGTTGGTGCGCATCTTGTTGGCGCATCTGTGACCAAGACAGCAAGTCTTTGTGATGTATCAAGAGCCACGGTATCCAGGGTAATGTCAGCATACCACCAAGAAGGACGAACCACATCCAACAGGATTAACTGTGGACGCAAGAGAAAGCTGTCTGAAAGGGTTGTTCGGGTGCTAACCCGGATTGTATCCAAAAAACATAAAACCACGGCTGCCCAAATCACGGCAGAATTAAATGTGCACCTCAACTCTCCTGTTTCCACCAGAACTGTCCGTCGGGAGCTCCACAGGGTCAATATACACGGCCGGCCTGCTTTAGCCAAACCTTTGGTCACTCATTCCAATGCCAAACGTTGGTTTTAATGGTGCAAGGAGCGCAAATCTTGGGCTGTGGACAATGTGAAACATGTATTGTTCTCTGATGAGTCCACCTTTACTGTTTTCCCCGCATCCGGGAGAGTTACAGTGTGGAGAAGCCCCAAAGAAGCGTACCACCCAGACTGTTGCATGCCCAGAGTGAAGCATGGGGGTGGATCAGGGATGGTTTAGGCTGCCATATCATGGCATTCCCTTGCCCCAATACTTGTGCTAGATGGGCGCGTCACTGCCAAGGACTACCGAACCATTCTTGAGGACCAGGTGCATCCAATGGTTCAAACATTGTATCCTGAAGGCGGTGCCGTGTATCAGGATGACAATGCATCAATACACACAGCAAGACTGGTGAAAGATTGGTTTGATGAACATGAAAGTGAGTTGAACATCTCCCATGGCCTGCACAGTCACCAGATCTAAATATTATTGAGCCACTTTGGGTGTTTTGGAGGAGCGAGTCAGGAAACGTTTTCCTCCACCAGTATCACGTAGTGACCTGGCCACTATCCTGCAAGAAGAATGGCTTAAAATCCCTCTGACCACTGTGCAGGGGCTTGTATATGTCTTTCCCAAGATGAATTGACGCTGTATTGGCCGCAAAAGGGGGCCTCACACCATACTAATAAAATTTTTGTGGTCTAAAACCAGGTTTTTCAGTTTTATTGTCCAACCCCTGTATATATATATATATTATATATATATATAATATATAAAATATATATATATATATATATATATAAATTATGTTGTATATATATATATATATATATATATATATATATATAAAATATATTATATATAACTGCAAAGCAATTAATAACAGGAGCTGACATCTATTATAATCACCATTTGGGCGTGGAGGTGGTGCAGAGGTAAAGTGCGAGACCAATGTATGAAGGCTACAGTCCTTGACAAAGCCATCACGGGTTTGAGTCCTGGCCCGTTGACCTTTGCTGCATGTCTTCCCCTAACCCTCCATCCCATTTCCTATCAGTCAAATTACAAAATAAAGGCAACTAGTGCCACAAAAACTGATATCTCTTAAATGCCCATCAGATCAGAGAAATTCACGTTTGTAATGGCTATCTCTGGACATATTTAGAGATAAAACTTCTTTCAGCTTCACTTTTCAGCTTATTCTGCTCAGTATATTCAGTAAAGCTGCCCTGCAGATATGTAAGGGCTTCAGCAAACTAAATAGAAATGGGAAGGATCCACTCCATGGGGCCAGCTGAGCATGACTTATATTTTCAGTTTTCACTAATCTGCTGACTTAATTAAGACAGACCCATCAGGACATGGCAGCTTACTGGGTTGCGGTACGTGAGAGGATCATGGTGCGGACAGATGACGAAGATAAAAGCTCTCATTAGCTACCAAGATGATATCGACAA
This sequence comes from Crenichthys baileyi, assembly GCA_036173005.1. NCBI lineage: Eukaryota > Metazoa > Chordata > Actinopteri > Cyprinodontiformes > Goodeidae > Crenichthys > Crenichthys baileyi. The sequence goes on along the minus strand of JAHHUM010002744.1, from coordinate 33,659 downwards.
AAAACGTCTACACTCTGGTAATGGAGACACTTAGAGCTGTCATCTGGATGTGCAGTTCTGCAGTTCAAGAGATGTCAAGCGGTAACTAAGGCAGGATTTATGACTGTGGGAATATTGACACGCTCACTGTCTGAGGTTACTCTGTGTATCTGTCATCATCAAATATCTGTCAAAGTGATTGTGTGTTATGCAACTCAGAGTCACCAAAAAAAGCCATGTCACAGTCCAAGACGGTCCCTGGTGTGCTGCTTAGTGTAGAGTAGCATTTTTTCTTATCTTTACCTTTATTTTGTTAGGGCAACCATGGCTCAGTGGAAAAAGTAGTTACCTTGCAATCTGAAAGTTGTGGGTCTGATTCCAGCTTCCTCCTGCCACATGTTGATGTGCTCCTGGGCAAGGCATTTAAACCCCAAATTGCCTACTGATTTCTGTACTGATTGTGAGTTGTGGGTAAATGTGGCTCTAGTGTAAAGTGTTTTGAGTGGTCAGTAAGACTAGCCATGTGCTATACAAATTCAGTCAATTTACCATTTAGTCCCCAGAAATGCATTACCCCGAACCCTCAACCACCTCTGAGCTGTTTGTTGTGTACTTCTCAACAGCTCTTTAGTCAACAAGTTTGTTGGAGGAGTGTTTCCAAGTGACTCAGAAAAGAAGATAGTCTCCATTCATGAAAATTAAAAGCCAGGATATTCAGCAATTAGACTATAGCTGATGATTCTGGCAAACCTGTCTACAAATTACACAAAGCCACTCCACACTCTGTGCAAACATTTACTGTAGTAACTTGTAAAACCATTCTATGCATTTAAATGTATTTTTTAAAAATGTGAACAGATAATATTAGCTGCACAGGAATCTAACATAGGATGACTGAAGTCTAATATTGAGAAAATTCAGCCAATCAGAAATACTGAGCGCCCTTCCCCTTTAAAGCCCTACTTAAAGAGGAGTTGGTCTGTAAAACCATTACCAGAAGTTTAATGATTAAAACACATCCTGGAGGGTTGTATCTGAGGAAGAGCAGATAGTCCGCTCATAAATAACTTTGTTACCTCTGACCCGAGGTGGGGTCTAGAGGACCATGTCGCCAAACTCTTTTAAGTTGAGGTAACACCCACATACTATTTAAATACTGTCTGTAAACTGTGCTCTGGGCTCTGCTTCACTGACTCGTCAGTGACAGGGTCTCCAAACGCAGAAATGCCTTTGTATAAAACTTATAAAGACAAAGTCCGGATTTTCTCTTGTTGTGAGTTAATTACTCTCCCACTTTGATAAGAAAAATTCCATTATAATTTGGCGTCACGAACAGGATCCGACGTGCCAGAGGAACGCAGGAGGGGATAAGGAAGCCTGGCCAGCCTGAGAAATCAGTCCACCTCCATTTTTACGGAGGGGAGTCCTATAGGGCCTGCCTGCTACTTCTGGCCGATTGGATCCGAACCATTTTTCTATAAATATATCTGGGTGAGAAGTTGCTCTGAATTATATAATATATATTTTCTTTATTATTACACATTAACCATCATCCCCTAATTAATTGATTAGGTTCCGGAGTGGGAGAAGGGGGACATCGACTGAGGGCCAGGTTACCCTGTAAAGGTATACAGGGAGGGTTTTATTGGTAACAATAAGACAAGCAAAACAAATTGTTTTGCGGGTGGTTTTTAGCAATTTTCTACACCTTATAAAGGAGAGAAAGCCAGTGGGCAGACGTGCCACTGAACATGTAAAAAAATGGTTCCGGAACCTAAGAGGCATCAGCGGTGGGTCCTTCTCCAGACTCTACGATTTATAAAATAATGAAAGGAAAAGGTGGGGATGATTGTGTAAATGTGCTTTAATTTGGGAAGATAAGTTTGGTTTTCCACAGGGTGAAAGTTTGAGTGTGAGTGAGAAAAAGATTAAAAAGCACAAAGTGCAACAATTAAGGGGTTAAAGAGTTAAAACTTTACTGCAGGAAGTTTCATTTGTCTTAAATGCTGCGATCAATTGGAAAAGAAGGTAAAAATGAAAAGGGACATTAGAGATGGGAAAAGAAATTTGTTTTAGAAAGGAGTATAGTGCATGTTGTGGAAGGAAGTGACAGGCATGTGGACAATTGACTGACTGACTGATAATATTTCTGTGTGCAAAATCTGAACCTATACGAAACTTTTTCTTCTGTCTCAAACACACACACATATACACATATACACATATAAGGGATTTGAGTGCAACATCTACGTTTTTGAGTCTGGACTTTAGAAACCTCCCCTTCCCATGGCTACTTCACTAGAGACGCTTCTTCAGCATGGCCTGAAAGAGAGATGGTCTGCTGCCTGCCTGCTGCAAATGCTGCAAGTGTGAGTTTCCACCAGAACAAAACTCAGAAGAAGTCTGGCCCCAAACCCACTGAGATGGACAACGATCCATGCTGTTTGCCAGAGCCAGAAGAGCGATACACTGGATTTATATTGAAGGCACATCTTATGCGGGCAGAAGAAGAGAAACAGGCCTGAGCACAGTTCTTTCTCTGGAGAAGTTAAAGTGGACAAGGAAGGAGTGAATGTCCCACCAACACACCTGGAAAGGGCTTGGGGTTTTTTTTGGACTGATAGAGGACTGTGTGTCATGACAGTCGAGCGATCGACAGATCAATTAGGAAACTGATGGGGGTAACGTACAAACACACACACATTTGCATAAATCTTTTCCTATTTTCTGCAACGAAGAACACTTATTAACCGCTGCTCATGTGGCATGCTTGTTTGACGTTGACAGATATAGCGAGTTAAAATATTATTTTATGGTTAGAAAAGTATCTTCAAAAGGGTGATAACTTAGCTCATTTGATATTTTCCAGTAAATTTTTTTAGAGAAGCAAGTTATTTTTCATCATGGAATATTCAGGGTGAATTATTCTAGTTATTAAAAAGCAGAGAAAGAGTTACATTTCCAAAACTCATACAAGACAAATCAGGATGATATGTGACTTAATTCTAAGTGAGACATTGATGTACTGCCAGCAACTGAAGTTTGCGTTTTGTTGTTAATGGAACTGAATTACGGTTAGAAACATCTGGATTTTATTTATTTATGTTGCGTTTGGTAATTTCATAGTGTCACCTTTTGTCAGAATTCATTTCTGTGGTTTTATGTCATGTGATCCTGGTGACTAGAGGTTTTTTATACTTTTTGCTGGATTGTCGCATGGGTTGGACCCTGCGCCAGAAGAGAGGAATGTCAGAATGAATTACAAAAGTTTTAGCACTCATGGGAAAAAGGGTAGCTCATACCTCCAGTGAGGACTTAGTGACAAAGCGAAAGAGACGTTGTACTCTGTTTATATAAATGGTGCATAGTTCCCTAAGATCACATTCTGAAAACCTGTCTGAAAGTATGGTGTTGATTCTTTTGTGAAATTTTACATCTACACAGATTAGACCATTTTTTAAATTTTCTTTGGGTATTCTGAAACTATGGAAATAATGACCTGTAATCAGGCCTTCCTCAAACATCATATGTCACATTTTTTAATATTCAGAATATTTAGCTGATGGTCACTGCCAGTATACTAGGTGAAATGAGAAGAATAATTCTTTTTGATTTTGCTGGATGTTTTGATGAAGTTCGTGTAATTAAGATCCTAGGCTTGAGAATGGGACTTTGAAATTAAAAATTAGCCAAGTGTTGTGAAGGCTCTGCTTATTGTTTTTCACTTACGATTGAGACTTTTGAAGTGCTGTTTGACAGGTCTCCTAGTTTGGGCATGGGGATGTTGGTAAGATCCACATCTTTGTGTGAAGAGAGGATGTTGTTTTACTGTCAAAACCTGTCCGCTGTGCTTTTTCAAGTTTCACAGATTGTGAAAGCTGCATTGCTGAAAACAGCCACTTCCAAACTCCACTCCTTGATTCTAGGAGAACACAGTTGAAGTCCAGATGCTGCAATGGCCCATATCAGATCCTACACCGTTTTCAAGGTAGCAGAACGTAACACCTGGGTCTATGCTACACTGGAAGGTGTTCATGGGAACACCACCTGAGCAGCATCCTGGTTCTGAACCTCCTGCCAAGAGGGGCTTTCAACGACCGCCCACCTGTACTATATTGGTAATAGGGCAGCTTGAAGCGCCACAGAGGCCACTCAGGAGAGGCAGCAGGATTTTTAAATTTTGCTTATGATTTGTTTCCTTTGAAAAAAAAACTGTTTGCTTTCAGTACCAGAAGAAAGGACATTCCATTTCAAGGTCACGATGCAGCTATATGGAAGATGGTTTGTTCTGATGCTGATGATTGGTATTGCAGGTATTTTTATTACTCTTGTGTACATTTGGGAAAAGGTACAGCTAAGACAATTTGTGACTAATCTGAGTAATTACGCTAATAATACTCAACAGCTGATTCGAAGAGGGATTCATCACTTGATGCATCCAACTGTGAGGACGATGAGGAATGACAGTTGTTATGTTTGTTGTTTGATTCCACATGCTAATAATGATCAACCATTTTGTTACCTGTTCCTACTGAAACTGCTTCTATTCTAGCTATTTTCTTTCCAGATTGCCAACATAACCAGCTGGTGGAGGTTATTTTTCCTTGGGTGAGGAATTACATTGTAGGGAAAGCAGAAATGTTAGTAGATTTTCTAGTGAGACTAATTTAATATGTGCTACTACAGGAATTCTTCATAGATTTAGGGGTAATAGGAATCCAATTTAAGATCCAGATATTTGTAATGAGGAGGAAAACACACCTTATTTCCTTGGAAAGACAGAGGGTTGCAAAACTATTATATCTGTTTCTAGTGCTTTAACCAACAGAAATAAATTTAAGTCATGTCCTGTCAGAACTCATTCTTATACCATTTCAGGATCTTTGGTCCCAGAGCCGTTTGTGTTAACTCTTAATCTTACAGCCTTACCGAAGGGAAGTGAATTGTATGGCCAGGTAGGTAAATTAACCAGGGTTCTTGTTACTTTTCCTGGTAGAGATGGGTACTCGTGTCCTAAGAACATGGTTTGGATGTGTGGAAATAGATAATATCTGTGAGTTGTTAGTTTAGTTAGGAAATCTTACTGTTTTAACTGAAGAGGTTACATTGTTCTGACCATGGAGCAGCAGGATATAAGAATTATGGATTTGCAAAATAGGATGGCTTTGGATTACTTGTTAGCTGAGAGGGGTGGTGTTTGTCATTTAATTGGGGAACAATGTTACAATTGTATTCCTAATGTGTCTAACAACATGATAAGTATCCATGATAAATTTGGAGTTGCTGACGGCTCAACAGAATGAAAATATGGGTTTCCTCTTGGAATTTGGTCCTGGTTAATAAAGATTGAAGAAATTCTTTTTTTTTTTTTGTTTTGATGTTTATTTTAAAGTGTTGTATATTCTTTTTTTGGTTTTACTTTGATTATAATCTTGGGTGATGGTTTTGAAGAATTTTCCTTTTAGTTGTGATTATCTTGTAATCAGAAGAAAGGAGTTGTTAGGAAATTCTTTTTTTTTGCTCCAAAGTGCTGTGAACTTTCATTTACCTCTCTCCTCTGACCTCTGTGTTAGTACTTATAAAAGGAGTTGGTCTGTAAAACCCCTTACCAGAAGTTTAATGGATAAAGCACATCCGGAGGGTTGTGTCTGAGGAAGAGCAGATGGTCCCCCCCATAAATAGCTTTGTTTCCCCTGACCCGAGGTGGGGTCTAGAGGACCATGTCTCCAAATTTTTAAATTTAGGTAACACCCACATACTGTTTAAATACTGTCTGTAAAAATGTGCTCTGGGCCTTGCTTCACTGACTTGTCAGTGACAGGGTCTTCAAACACAGAAATGCCTTTGAATAAAACTTATAAAGACAAAGTCCGGATTTTCTCTTGTTGTGAGTTAATTTCTCTCCCACTTTGATAAGAAAAATTCCATTATACACACCACAGCCAGGTCTACAGCCTGACACACCACAGCCAGACTCCAAACCTGACACACCACAGCCAGACTCCAAGCCTTACACACCACAGCCAGACACACCACAGCCTGACACACCTCAGCCTGACTCCGGGCCTGGGGTCCCTGCGACGCCTCAGCTCCTGCTTCTGGTCTGCAGGCCTTCCAGGGGTTCAGTGAGGAACTGGTCCTCGTTCTGGCCTCTGAACCCTGCTAAGAGGGGTTTCAGGAGGAAGCGCCGCCGGATCCTGTCTCTGAGGGGTTCAAGGAGCAGCTTGTCCTCGTTCTGGCTTCTGAACCCAGAGACGAAGGGTTCGAGGAGGAAGCGCCGCCGGAACCTGTTCCTGAGGGGTTCAAGGAACAGTTTGTCCTCGTTCTGGTCTCTGAACCCAGATCTGAGGGTTCGCCAGGCTCTGCTTCAGCCTCTGAGGGTTCGCCAGGCTCTGTGTTGCAGGTCCTCGCGCCCGCCTGAACTCTGTGCCTGCTCGGGACGACCTCCTGGTCGTCCCCCTGAACTCTGTGCCTGCTCGGCGCGACCTCCTGGTCGCCCCCCTGAATTTTGTTTTTGTTTTTTTCTCTACCTCGGTAGTCCTAACACTTACCTTCTTCACGTTTAGACTCATCTAAAATGCATATTTAGATGCATCGACATACTGTATGTAGCATGATGAGAAACAGTGTGACAGTAACTTAAAACAGATCTTCAATAGCTCCCAAGGTTTTGTTGTGAAATAGTGATTATTTCATCCCAACTAAGAGTGATTTAAAGATTTTAAAGGTATTACATCACCAATGTAGGAATAAAAAAGTATGGCTACATCCCACAACACTCTTTCAAAGAAATAAAGAGAGACAATTTACCCAAGAAACTACACAATATTTTGAGACAAGAAAAAACTGTATGAATAAAAAATAAAACTATCAGTTGGTGCAGGCCTAAAGTAGCATCTCCTTATTAAGGTAAATTCCTTAATATTATCTGCTTTTAAGCCTCTAAGACCAAGGAAAAAATGAGAAAACAAGAAAGAAGTGAGCTAAGGATCATATATACCTGACTGACAGAGTTTTGTGGGCAAACTGAGACATAAAGCATGATTCTCTGGTGCACATCTCCTATAGCAAGGCACAAGAAGAAATTATTGATGGTTAGGGGGTACTTTGCTCAAGCCAGATTTTCCGATCTTGATCCAACCTGGATATTCGTTAATACTGTTTCACCCAAGTGATTTGATATTTTTAAATTTTGTCATGCAGCAAAACAAGAGCCTGAAGGACTCCTCCAGGCTAAGAAGATGTACATTCAAGTCTATCATTGATTAGTGTTGGTTTGTAAATTCAGTCACATAGAAAAGGCCTGGGAACAGCCTTGACCAAAGATAGAGTCATTCAGGGTGTAGAGAACTCTTTTTTTTATCAATGTGGGCCTGCATTCAGGTGATGTAAATTACATTTTTTTTAATTAGTGAAGGCTCCAAAGTCTGCCACATAGAGGTTCTGTTCTAAAGATTTGGTTTTCTGGTCAATATCTTATCAATATGTTACATTTGCAAAGAGCTTAGCCTATCCTTATGTGGTTTCACCCATTTAGGCTTAAATGGGATTTGCATAACATTTATCATCTGATTTTCTGCAAGAAAGCAAATATGTCTGCAGAACTACGGTTTTGCATGTTTTAACTCGCTGCAATTCCTTTATATTACAAACCCAAGTCACACACAGTTTGGCTGCAATACAATCAAATAATAATTCAAAACACCCCAATTGATCCAAACTCTCTAACACAGTACTCTGCAAAAGTTTTCATAAATTGTTCACCTTTTGCCACATCTACTCTCTTTGAAAGAGTATCAAAAAGCAAGCCATTTTTGAAAGAAAGCCATAAGAAGCCTTGTTTGCCTTTTGCCACAAGGGGAGACAACAAACAGGTGAAGGAGGGTGCTCTGGTTGGATGAGACCTAAATTGAATTTTTTTTCCCTGCATTCAAAATTTGGAAAAAAGAATGTTGCACATAAGCCTAAAACTTCCATCTCTGTAGTAAAACATGGTGGGGGCCGTACTGTGCTGTTAGGATATATTTGTTTAACAGTACAAAGCAAGCTGGTTGCAGTTTATGAAAAATGGATGGAGCCACATACAAGGAAATGCTAGTGGATAACCTGTTTAAATACATACATTTGTTTATTTCTTTTTTGTTAGACATTTTGTAAACCATGTATTTTGTTTCTTTCCACTCGCAATTATTGACTTTGTTTTGGTTTCTGACCTAAAATCCCGACATAATAATTTATGTATGAATTATTCAATTACTAATCTACCTACTATCAGAAGACTTATAAAGGTAAAGCTGTGAACTGCATTTTATTCAAGGGTTCAAAGTAATCAGGGATGAATTTAAATGCACTACACAATTTACATTTACATTTACTGAACACTGTGTATCCTTTTCACAAATATCCACCTCTGTCTGCTGGTCTAACCATCAATTATAAACAAGTTGTGAATGTGTGTGAAAACTTTTGCAAGGCATAGTAAATGCGTCTATTTAGACCTTTGCAATATATACCTGTTAAAGAAAATAAAATTGCATCATCATATGGAGCAATAGAAAACAACAAAACAAATCACTCTACCTTCAATATTTCATTAACAAGTAACCAAGGTACAGTCAGTACACAACGTGGCCTTTACATTGTGATATTTCACCACTCTAGATGCAGATGGGATCCACTTGATGGGATGTAACTTTCCTCTAGTAGAGCAGATGCAACATTTTGTGTCAAATTTGTTTTTAATAGGCACTTCTTAGCATTCAGGTTCAGAACTAAACAAGTCAGCGTCTTTTAATACGTGTCAAAGTCAAAGGGCCCTCTTTTCATCGAGGTTATTACCACGACATTGAATCCGGAATCTGCTGCCTCTGAGCTTTTCAGTGAGATTTCTAAAGAGGCATCGTCTGCTGTGTTTCTGCTCTGTTAGAAAGCTCTGTAATGGGGTTTCAAGGTTGTACTGCATGCTGTGATGCAATGCTATAATGCACTTTAAAAGGTTCTAATATATTCCAAAGAGCAAAGCCAATTTTCTATGCAGATGTCATTTATCTCACTCATCTGAAGCCTATTCATTGCAATTAAGGTTTGTGTGTAAAAACCCTATGGGGAGTTTTGGTTTACATTTGCTTGAATGGGTTGAGTCAGTCAGGATAGGTTTAGCTGATGCCCTTTAGCACCAAAGAGGCAGCTGCTAAGTTTCAAGTCCCATGTAATTGCTTAATCCATATATTTAAGTTCAGTGACCTGAATATAAATTATGATTTTAGCTATTATATAACAGGAAATTGCTTTGTTTGGCTTTTCAGTTTTTATTTTCATTCAGTTTAATTTCCAACTCTTCTCCTCTTCTAGCTGGAATTGACCAGACAGCAAGTTGATAAGTTTATCTGGTATAGTAATGAGGGACAAGAAGTCTGTTTATGGCAAAGAATGTGGTCTGATTATGATGCAGTGTGAGAGTTTATTGTTGCCAAGAGCCATGAGCATACTCAGTACATACATGCACAGTGCATCCTGTGAATCATGTGTTTGAATTTACAGTGTTTCATGGATGGCACATGTGAGCTGGATCTTGTGGGGCAATGTGAGTGAGCACAGCTGTTGCAATATTTCACTGAATCAGTTTGTGTGTCAGGCTTTGATAATTGAGTGAGTTCGTAGGGCCGCATGAGGTACTGGCAGACAAGTTGGAGAGGCCGGAGTGATGCGCCAGCGCTGCACGGGTTTTCTCCCCAACTGCTCTTGGAAGAAAGAAGGCAGGAGAGCTCTCAGCTGACGTACAGCCAGACGGGATAACAGGAAGTAAAATGGAGGGTTCCAGCATGGAGCCAGGCACACCAACAAAATGGCCGTCAGATAGGCCACCTTCCACAGCAGCGTGACCCTTGTCAGGGTTTGTTCACTAGGCTCGGATGGAGTGGCTGGTGAATTAAATGTAGGCAAAGGCGAAGATGGCACAACATCTAATCTGCTCGTGGGAGAACCTGCTGAACTGACGTGAGGAGACAAAACATTGACAAACTCAAGTGCATAATATGGCAACCAGCTAACTGCAAAAACCAGCGTTGAACCAATTAGGAGGGCGGTAGCTTTCTTGTTGCGTCTGTTGGCAACTAGGCTGCCTCTGCAGTGGTGGAGGTGAGAGATGATGAGGCCACAGTTGATGGAGATGCACAAGAGGGGGGCCACGTAGTAAATCAGGAAGGCAGGAACCAGGAAGAACAGCCACTCTTCTCTACCAACTGACCATGTGCATCCACCATCAAAGTTGATGTAGGTGACCTTTGGCAAGGCCATGGTTATCGAGACCAGCCAAATGGCCACCACAGTGCATAGCCTATAGGAAAGAGGGACAGAGCATTGGTTTATTTGCTGTGTACAATAATGCAAACTAGAGGTTTTCGGGAGGCATGTTTATCTGATGGGACAGAATGTATATTGATCCTCGATCTGTAGCTGCCACCTGTATCAGCACTGATTTGTTAATGCTGAATCAGCAGTAAAGCGGAACAAGGATGGGCTTCTGCACCTACATAACAAAATACAATTTCTTTTATCACATTTTGTGAACATTAGCATTTACTATGAAATAGTTTTTCTGATAGTCTATGATTCTACCTTCCACAGCCAGACTCTTTAGAGCTGTTTTTCATCATTTCCAGAGGGAAAACCTGATTATGTTGCTGGTAATTGCTTCACTATCTCTACCATAACCTTAAATGCATAGATTTATTTAAACTCACATTGTAAATAAATTTTGCAGCTGTTGGAATTCCCATTAAAAACATGTCTGTTTCCCATTGTCAATGTATTTGCCTCTAAATTAAATTGCATTTCTTTGGATTGCTTGAGGTTTTATAGAATAGTTGACTAATGTGTCACACTGCTGAAATTAGATTAGATTAAAGAAATTAAGCTCCCAAAGAAGGCAGTAAAGATTTAAGTTAATAGATTCGGAGGCGGTGAAAGACTGGTTGCACGTGATTTTAGTTTATCAGTAACACAGAGGGACGAGTGTGGAGAGGAGCAGAGGGGGTTAAGGACGAGGGATAGCAACAGCTAGCTTAATTTGACATATTGAAACATGGAGATCGACCAGAGCAACGCCGGCAATTTCGCCACAGATAAGTCTTTTGAGGTTATAGTTATGGATAACACCCTTCAGGCATAATTTAAAGTTGATCAGCAAAATAAAAGTTGATTTGGGTTTTTGCTACTCTGTAACAAACATGCTCACATATTTACGCCATAAGTCCAACTATGTTGGATTCATAACTCGGTGTTAAAAATGTTTCATTTTAGCCTTTCTGCTGTAAGCTGTCAATACCTATTTTAGATGCAGGGATGATGTCAAAACATGTGTGTGTGAGAGAGAGAAATGAATCACTGCAGTTTTACTCTTACTTTACAAAAGTTTCACAACCATGACGTTTTGAACCGTCTTTAGAAGCTAAGCAATTTCTGCTGTTTGTGTGGTTAGCAGCTGTAAACATCAGCCTCTATGTGTGTTCCCTACAGAGTGTAGACCTTTAGATTTTGAAATGGCTGCCAACATTTCCAAATTCAACATTTTAAACTGACAGCTTCAATGTGTGGGAGCTTACAAAGCTTAAAGCTCAAGTATCTGCTGCAGGCGGCTTTGTGACAGTTCCCTTCTCCACCAATCTGACAAAACATCATGAAGGTGAGTACAACAGAGATCACTGGCACCTAAACAGTAGAGCAGATGGAGCAACCGCTCTTACATTTTTAAAAGTGGGGGACCAAACTTTTTTTTTTTGGTCACCAATTTTTTGACTCAAATAGAATCGATAATTCCATGCAGTTCATAGATGTAAACTACCAATTAACAATACAGCAGAAATAAATGCAATATGTTTTCAAGCTCATCTCAACTTTTGAGTGTGTTCATTCCAATTCACCCCGTATTCCTCTGAATTAATTTTGAACACCTCACCAAAACTGAAAACACATAACATTCTTCCTGCAGTAACAACTTCCACACCAAACAGTTTTATTGTTACCTGCCCTGAAATAAATTAAATTAAATTGAAGATGAATTGAAAGGGCTGCATGGTGGCGCAGTTGCTGTTCAACTCCCGGCCGGGGGTCTTTCTGCATAGAGTTTGCATGTTCTCCCCGTGCATGCCTTGGGTTCTCTCTGGGTATTCTGGCTTCCTCCCACAGTCCAAAAACATGACTGGTAGGTCACTTGGTGTCACTAAATTGCCCTTAGGTGTGAATGGGTGTGTGCATGGTTGTTTGTCCTGTGTTGCCCTGCGATGGACTGGCGACCCATTCAGGATGCAGCCTGTCTCTAGCCCGTAGACTGCTGGAAATAGGCAACAGCTCCCCCATGACCCTCTATAGAAGAAGAGGGTATAAAAAATGGACGGATTGATGAATTGAAGACTTTTTTGTCATTGTATACACAAGTATAACGAAATTAAAAGGCATCCATATTATACTCAGAAGATAAACATCAGAGTAAAATCACCACAAATTAATATATTAAAAATTCCTTGTGCATCAAGCATGCAATGAACCAGGCAATCACACTACGTCTTGAGCTGAAGGTAACATTGATAAATATGCAGTGACTGTGACTGGTGGTGTAAAGAAGAGTTTACAGTTCTTATGGCCCAAGGATCAAAGCTGTTTGTCAGTCTTTTTGTTCTGCTCTTCAGGCTTCTAAAGCACTTCCTTGAGGGCAGTAAAGACAGTGCTCAGGGTGGGAGGAATCCTGATGAATTTTATTGGTTCTGTTAATACATTGACAAAGGGAGAGATGATCCAGGAAAGGTAAGGGAGCAACCAATGACCTTGTCTGTCGTGGTCACCATCTGCTGTAGGGCTTTCTGGTCAGCTGCTGTGGAGCCGGCATACCAAGCTGTTAAGCAGTATGACAGAACACGGTCAATAGTGGAGTATAGGAAAGTAACCAGCAGCTTTCTCTTTGACTCCAATTTCTTCAGCAGTCCTGTTAAGTGGAGTCCCTGCTGGGATGTTTTGATTTTAGCCTGGGTGTTGATCATCCAGGTCACGTCTCTACATTCTGCTGTCAGTACAATGTAACAGTTGAAAATATTACACGTTGCTGAGTATCTTTAGTTATGTCTGATATATGTACTAGCCACTGTATTGTAAAAGGTATTAATTTACTATCTTTTTCGATCATGTGTGAAAATGTTCAACTGGGGGATTTACATATCTAATACGCTGTATTGACAATGATTTATTTTAAACTATGAGGCATATTCTTATCAACCATTATTGTTCAGAAACTCTTTACCAGTGAGCTTCAAGAAAATACAAAATCTTACCACTCAGGATATGGTGACAATATAAAAAGAATGATGTTTCAAATTTCTCCAGTCTTTTTCTGTAGATCTAGTTATAATAAAATAAAATAGACAAAATGAATAAATAACAATAAATAAATAATAAGTAGAACCAACATAAATTTGAGGGATTATTGCACCTTGCACTAATTTAAGGTTTTCAAGGTGTACTTATTGTCTCACAAACTTTTCTCCTTCAGCTTTATCATCGGTTACTGAATAATGAACATGGAGGAATCTCTTGTTTTTGGTTTAGTATACTTGGGGTTAGATTTAAATAATTTTAGATAATGATAAATTCTATCTTTATCCTTTTTTATTAAAATGCTAGAATTTATAGAGGTTGTATTTTCTTTTTGCCATTATTACATATTTGCAGAACTGTTACTGTCAGAAATTTTGATAACATGGCGCCTTCCTATAGGATTGCTTTAATGGGTGGACATGTTTGTGTTCTTTAAAAAAAACAGCCATTGTTTTAAGGTACTTTAATTCAATAATGTTAATGCTTATCCAATATGCATATGCATAACCTAAGTATTAAGTGCCACTCAAATGGTGTAGTAATGACCAGAAAAAAACATTATTTAATCTCTTGCTATGCTATGCAGATGCTTTGTCTGCACTGATGAAGATCTACTGACCTCCAGATGCTGAATGCTTAGAGTGACTCCAACTGAGGGAAGCCACGTTCTAAAAAATTTGCTAATAATGTTATAACTACTTTGGGGCACTTATTGAGCATTTAACGTCAATCCTTAGACAAGGTCAATTGTTCCTTAAATGTAAAAAAAAAAAAAAAAAAAAAAAACTAAAAAGAGACTGTGATGGTGATAAAAGTAATTTAATGTGCCCTGACTCTGCAGACAGTTGCAAGTTTTTTTACCCTTGATCCCCACACACTCGCACTTTACAAAACAGGCTTTTGCATCTTTGTCTTAAGCGACAAAGATGCAAAAGCTAAGACTTAACGGTACCTAATGTTATGTTAACATATATGGGGAGATAGGGAAACAGTGTGACAGCAGCTTAACCTTAGGGCTCCATTCAACATGTTAAAAAAACTATTGCACATACAGGTTTACTATACAGTCGTGAGTTGCATTCCTCACAGTGTAGTAGGATCTTGTGAATTTGTGTGACATCATTTCAGTTTTTGAATCTAGAAAAACTCTATGAATCTTTAAATTCTAGACCAATGGTTTGTAAAATGGCATAAACACCACCAAAAAAAATTTACAACACATTAGGATTAATGTTACAAGGCAAACAGGCAATGGTTCTGGTAAAATAAACAAATACTATTACTGGAATCATGTGATTCATACAGTCATCTGATTTGGAAAATCTTTTTTTTTTTCTTTAGAGGGAGCTGCCAATTTTTATTTGCAAATGACATTTTTATGTTTCAGAAATACAATTTACTGTTTAGGACATATATGTAGCTTCACTGACTGTGTAGATTTGGCAAAATGATTTGGGGTGCGTTCACAAAAAAATGTTTCCTTTGTCTAGGCTTTTGTACTTTACTCATTTCAAGGATGACCTAACCATTAAAAAAAGAAAAGCTCAACTATATAAATTTAATTCCACTTTATGCCATTTAAAGGGTCAACATTTAGTGACAATGCCTTTCAACAACAACAATTCTTGTTATTTATTACTCACACTTGCGTCAGACTAGCAGGCGGCCTTATCTGTGGCATGACAATTCGATACCTCAGCACTGCCAACGCTGCCAGGCTGAAGATCTCCACTCCTACTGTCACCGAAGTTGTGAACCCAAGTAGAATGCAGGTCCCACCTCTGAGCTGCCAGTTCTGGAAGCTGGCACTCAAAAGCACACAGGGCAGGGTGAGCAGGGCTCCTAGGTCTGCCAGGCTGAGATTTAGGAGCAGGATGGAGCTCGGCTTGAAGCGACTCCGGGGGTTCCTCACCAGTAGAAGCCACAGCAGGAGGTGACCTCCAACACCCGCGAAAAGCGAGATCAGGCTCACATTTGGTAGCACCACTGTGAAGGAGATGGTGGTGTTGGTAGAGAAATCTGGCAGAGCAGAAAAAGGAAAAGAGATAATAGGCTATGAGGAATTTTTTCATTCAGACGTTCACTCACAATAAGGTTTTTTTCTGGGATGGACTGAGTATACAAAACATATAATTTCAATTATGTTTCTAAAATACGAATTGGGTGAATATGATTGGACTTATTGTGGATTTTCTCAAATTTACACAAGTTATGAAAACATGGTAATTTACATACATTGAGCCCACAAAGATTTGAATAAATGTTGCTTAGCAAGTTGCAGGAAACCGAACGCTTTTTGAAGTTCTGGAATTAACTTGGTTGAATTTTTGATCACTCTTTTCCTTTCATCAGAAATGGTGGAGTTAATTTAAATAAGCATACTCCATAAACAGGGTTGAGCTCTTTGTATTTCCAGAAACCTGATATCAGCATGCTTTATTCATTCCAAAACCAGTTTTGATGCATGTTTGAAATGTTTGTCCTGTTAGAAAATCCAAATGAGTCCAAGTTTCACGAGTCAAGTGGAGGTGAAGTGGAAGAATTTGGAGGTCGTCATCCCTTGTTTTTCCACCCATTTTGTGCAACAGTACTGCTGGCAGTTTACTTGACCCTCAGCATGATGCTGCCACCAAAATGCTTCACAGTGTTCAGGTGTTTTAAAGCCTCAACTATAGCAACCAATAGTAGAATACCATCAAATAACATAACAATTTGGGCAAATTTGACTGCAATGAAGCAAAAAACAAAAATAACTTGCCAAAACTTATTAGTTATTGGCTGGTTGTTATATAATTCATGTAACATTACATTAATACCACTGCATTTCTTGGAAATAAAATATTGTGTTGCATGTTTTTTAATTTTGCTAATCAGAAATAGGTACAGTTCTAATTTATCAAGAATAGATAAACTGCAGTGCTTGTCCCCTCAATTATAGCCCTAAAATTGGATTTGCGAACTACAGTAACTGTTATATAAAGTATTTATTTAGATTAAGTATATTGCCGTAGACTGCTGGAGATAGGCACCAGCTTCCCCGCGACCCACTATGGAAGAAGCGATATAGAAAATGACCGACTGACAATGGCCATGTGACCTATATGTGCTACACAGTCTCCATATTTTCCAAAGGAGTCTTTAATACCATAACACCATAGCCAGCAAATAAAGTACTAACTTTAAAAACTTTTTATAACATTATTAGCTAGCTACTTTATTGGGATTTATAAATTTATTAATTGTTAGCAGGTGTTACATTATTGGCTATTATTATATTATCGCTTGCTACACAGCAGTATATTGGAGCCTAAAGGTATAATTTTGACCCTAAGTGAATAGGCGAAAATCAGCACTAAACATAAAACTACACCCAAGTCTTATGTATTCTTTATCTTGTTTATTAAGAGCCAAAAGTATTTGTAACATTCATGATGACAACATGCATACTTCTGATGGAGGTGAGTTTAACTACATACAACTGTTATCTGAAAAGGCCAAATCAAAACTTTAAACAGACAAACAGAGCAATTATTATCCTATTAATCAACAAACTTCAATCTATTATGCATATTTATAATAGCTGCCTCCATGGGATTCTTGAATCACTCAGAGCTCACCAAGCCCTCCCTGTGACTGACAAGCCCAATGATTCAGACGAGACAGCGCTTCTCTCAGGAGAACTGGGCAATAAACATTCAAAGGCGTCACGACAAAAACAAGACGACTCACCTCAGTGGGTTCAAGCAGGCACACCAAACAAACAGACAGAGGAGTGGGACGACCAAGCTATAACACACAAAGCAGCTGTGAGAGGGGAGAATAACTGCAGCAAAAACTCCCCTATTAAAGAATCTTTTTAGGGGCTTTTGTTTAAAACAAATACAATACTATCACATGTGCAATATAATATTTATGTTAACCATTGCTGGCTTCCTTAACCCTTATTTCTTACATCATCTGAGTAACTTGTGGGATGCATCATAGCTCCCACTTTGGCAAACTCTCATCCATGTTTTCCATTATAGTGTGTCTGAATGACAGATGGACAAAGGAATGATTAAATGTTTGTTCATTCTTTCACCCATCTGTCCATCTGATGCTGTGTCTCAGTGAGGCTCAACAAGCCTGTCCTGGTTCCATCTTTGGAGGTGGGTGAGTATGTGCTCTTTGGTCGCAAAGGAAAAAGGTCATGGAGGGAGCTTACATGGTGTTTTGTAGGAGTCATGGCAAACTAATAACAGCTATGATGCATGCCAGCCAGCATTTAGAAAAAGTGAGCAGAGGGGAAGGCTTATATCTGAAAGAAAATAACAAACACATTGTCTTTGTAGGTATTTTACCTGGGCTTGAACTTTTCACATTTTGCTTCCTTTACTCTGATACCCCAAATAAAACTAAGTGTGATCTATTGGCCTTCCACGGTCACCTTATTAGTACATAGAACCCACCTGTGTGTAATTTAATCTTCTTCTTCTCCAAACTTTTCACTTTTAGGGGTCGCCACAGCGAATCATCTGTCTCAGTCTTCTGCATCGTCTTCTCTCGCACTACCTTCATGTCCTCCTTCACTCCAAAGATCTCCTCTTTGGTCTTCCTCTAGGCTTCCTCCAAGGCAGTTCCAGCCTCAGCATCCTTCTACTGATGTAGATTCCTCCTCTTTACATCTATATACCATCTCAGTCTGATCTCTATTGCTTTATCTCCAACACATCCAACATGAGCTGTCCCTCTGATGTACTCAATCCTGATCCTATCCATCCTCATTACTCCCCAAGAGCACCTCAACATCTTCATCTCTGTTACCTCCAGCTCTGCCTCCTGACTCTTCTTCAGTGCCACTGTCTCTAAACTATAGAACATTGCTGGTCTCACCACTGTCTTGTTCACCTTTTCTTTCATTCTCACAGATACACTGATTTCACACAACACACCTGACACTTTTCTCCACCGGAGAACCGGTTTGGACATGTTTCTTCACCTCTTTTCCACACTTACCGTTGCTCAGGATTGTTGACCCTAAGTACCTAAAATCCTCCACCTTTTTTATTTTTGTTTCTTTCTTGATGTGTAAACCTCAACAAGAAAAACCCCAATAGAGAAAAGTTTGAAATCATGTATAATTTTCTTTTCACTTTACAGTTAAGATATACTTTGTGTTGGTCTTTGAAAACAAATGAGAAATAAACACATTGAAGTCTGTGGGTGGAGCATGGCAAAATATGATGAAATTCAAAAGATAAGAATACTTTTGTGAGGCAATGTAAAATACTTATTTGAAAAAATAATAAATGCAAAGTCAACTAGACTTGCTTGTTTGAGTTTAATGAATTACTGTACTGTTGTTGCAACCATTTGGGCTCTCTGTTGCAGCAACTGAAGAAGGAGAGAAGAGCAGAAATCGTGCAAGTGAGATAATAAGGAAGCTTCCAACACCACAGATGAAGAGAAACAGCCAAGAACCAAAACGTGACATGAAGAACAGAAACATGAAATGCACAATGGGCTAAACTAATTGTGTTTAAATTTAGACGTAATGACCTTGAGCTGAAATGAATTAAAAGCTGTGACTGGGTCCAGGCTATTTTCTCCACTTCTACACTGGGTCAAATTACAATTTACCAACATCAATAATAACATAAAATTAGTAGCATCAAAAGGAAGTTATTTTTGAATTTAAGCAAAAAGTATTTTTAATGTATGTTTTGCTTCTGGAGTTTCTTTTCGCTTCACTAAACCTTTTTGTTGCTGCCCCTGTGAGTTGGGTTCCTGCTCTGGGCAGCCTTGCCTCCATGTGTGATATGTGATGACCTCCTCCTCAGCAAGTTTCTCAAGAAAAATACCCAGTGAGTTTGAGCTGTTCTCTATAAAAAGAAAAAAAACATTTGTGGGCTTGTCTTCTACCATTTCAAGACTGTGTTAGTCACATAGTGCCAACAGTTTGACAGGTCCAGTGGGTAAGAAGACATAAACTTAACAATATCAAAGATCAGGGTTCTTATGGAGTCTGGAAAATGAAACTCAGTATGGAAAAAATATTTATATTTTCAGATTTTATTCCATCCATCCATCCATCCATCCATCCATCCATCCATCCATCCATCCACTTGTTTTTTGCAAGTTCTGTCATACATTTTTGTAATACATGTCAGTATTCATACTTTAATAGTTCTGCTCAATAAAGGACTTAGAACTCCAAGGATTGGAGTGCGGTACAATATTTTAATATAAACAATGTGTAGAAACCTTGAAGGTTGTTTGCAGAAATAATCAACTAAAATAAACAGCTGCAAAAGGCTACAGCAGCATATTACATTACAGTCACACCCTGGCTCATGAATGAAGTTTGCACTCCAGCTTTATCTGACCCAGCTGAATTTAAAAGGAAAGTAAAGAGATCTGAAATGTGCAGCAGAGCCAGAGCGAAATACAAAGAGAATGTTAAATGAATGGTCCTCACTTACTGCAAACAGTGACCTGCTCCAGGGTAAAAGCCCTCCAGTCACCATCAACTGATGTGCTGTATAAAGAGGAGAAATAAAGGGCACACACCTGTACTAATCCCAGTGCTCACTCCTCCTCTTGACTCCTCATGCTGTCCTTTGGCTAAGTACACACACATAGAAAACTACACACTCTTGCAGTTTAGGTAAGAGAGCCACTGTGCTTTTTCAGCATTCAAAATGTTCACGTTCACCCCTTGGCACAATATGACCGCTGACATGACCTCTCTTTCCCAATTTGGTTAGTGAGGTAATAAAACCTTCAAGCTGCAACATGCCGTGATGTCACAGGTGACATGTCCATGTCAGATCTGTTTAATAAATTTGATTAGTAACCGAGGCATTTAAAAAGCATTGAAAGTATATTACCCACTATGACCCACTGTTTGTTTTGCTCATTTTTTGTTTGTGATCTGAACACTGCTTGTGGGCTCAGTTAGAATGCACTGTTTAAGTTAAAGGTGCAGTGTGTGGATTTAGCTGTCTCATTTTAATACCTCATAAAATCCTTCTATGTCCAGCAATCATAATGGATGTACTTGAGTTAATATTCTTTTAATTTATGAACTGCACTATTTTAGTAGGTTAACAGTGTTTTTTTCTGCTACTGAGACATGGCTTCATGGCTAATATAGTGTATGAAAATTTAAAACTGAAATCTTTGCTTAAATTAAATCAATGTTGTTGTTACTTCATCCTATACTCAATAACATATAAGAAAACATGAGTTTTCCTGGATCTATATTAATTGATTTGACCAGCGAGCACTTGGAAAAAAAGAAAGAGCAACAGCAGCCAAACTCAAAACAACTCGATTGCTAGACCAGTGCTTGAAAAACTGAGATGCCGGCACTTTCAGCATTATACTGGTTTGATTATTGTTGTGATCATTATTTTTTAGATAAATTAACATCCAGTCCTTATTGGCCTTGTTGAAATTCTGTCAGTGATGCGACCCCTGTGTGTTACAATCAGCTTGGTGCTCTGTGCAGTAGTTCTGCTCGGAAAGATCTTGCTGATCTTGCTTGATTGTTTGATGACACTTTAGATTAAAATGCATGTGTGACTCCAGTTTTCACCCAAGTAAAAATACAGTTTTTTTTAACACATTTATATTATTACTGCAATATCACAACTGAAAAATTTATGAAATTAGTTTACCATACTAAATCAGTTGTAGCTGTATTTTAGCTTGGGTTTATGCTTTCTGACAGTTTTGCACTGTTTGCAGACATTTTTGTGAATTGTACAAATATATTATCTTAGGTTCAAGCTTACATCACTTTTAGAGCAGGTAGCTTGGCTTGGTCTGTGTCACAAAGCCTTAGAACTGGGTTTGTAACCCTTTAAAGGCTGATGTCAATGATTTTGTTTAAAAAGGATGAGTGTGCACAGCTTCAGAGTCAGACTAAAATGATTGATGTATAGTTCAAAAGAACATCCCAATTAAATTCCTTTTTCACATAGGGTAAGGTTGGTTTGGATAGCTTTTTTCCCCCTGATAAATTAGATCATTGTTTTTTATTGTATTTACTCAGGTTACCTTTGTCTGATACAAAAATGTCTTTGATCAATAAATGTAAGTGTGACCAAAAAGCTAAAATAGGAAAAATCTGTAATGGGTATAGATTGCAGCACAGTTAGTGCTTCACATGTGTGACAGGACTTGCAGTTTAAAAAATATGCTTAAGTTCTTCACATTTTGATGCATGTAACATGCATAATTACATACAGTAACTTTACGTGGGAAGAAAAGAAAGAGAAAAGTGTGACAGGAGCTTTTCTGCATAACGAGGAAACGTGAAACAGAAGTCAAATGATAATTGAGTGTTAAATCTGAGTGGAAGGTTTTATAAAATACAATAAACCACTAAATGCAAACTTCCTCCCCTAATACTTAACATGGTGTGAGAGTAATAGTAGATGCATACAACATATATCCACAGCTTCTCCAAAAGTGGTCGAACCAATAAATGGTACATGCTTAATTTCTATTAGTAAAAATAGTGACCTCTGCGCTGGTGGTTATCACACCAGCCAGGCCTAACCTCTAACCTCCAGCAATCTGTTGTCTACCAAATATCCCACTACCACTCAATTTAACATTGTCTAGCATCCTACAGTACTGGTCTTTGTTTATAATTTGCATATGCGAACCTAAACAGAAGAGTCTGCAGACACCCACACAATAACACCTGTTCATGCACACACACTGCTTTAATCTACACTAATTGCCGGCAGTGAGACCGAGTTGTTTTCAAGGATACAAACAGACTGTTTGGAGCGTGATAGAGCAGGGCAAATGCAGATCGCAGAAGAGTGTTCAGGCAAATGCTGAGATGGAAAAAGATGGAAGAAGAAAGAAAGATTGCTACCACAGCGGGTTACATGGAAACCGTCAAACCTGCCTCCTCAGATCAGAAAGATGGGTCAACCTGAATGGGAGGGTTTTATAAACCTGAGGAAAAACACAGTGACAGCTGTGTCAGGGGGAGATGACAGAGTCGTGCAGACTCAAGGATGGAGCCGGAGGAATCCAGAGAGTGGATTGAGCTTGGCTGTGTCATGTTCTGTTCTCTTTTCAAGAAGCTCTGAGGGCGGTTAATCGAGATATTGCAGGGAGACAGAGGCTTTTAGGGTTATTGGCTCTCTGGTTCACTTAGCAGTTCTAATTACAGTACACTAATGTTTAAACAGTCAAGCAACACATAAATTATTAGAATGAGACAGACACATCTCAAAAAAAATCGTTTCAAATAGTTCTAAACTGCAAATAGACTAATATGATTGTAATACAAATAAATATTTGTACATCCTCACAATATCAGTGTGTACCGCAATGTCAAAGGACTGCTTGGACGCCATGTTCAGATGTTTTATGAGTCATGCATTCACACTGTGAATATTAAAAATATATAACTACAGTGAATGCCCACACCTGATCCTTACCTTAGTGACTAAGTTGCTAAAGTTTACAGAGCAGTGGGCATTGTGTAATGGTAAAGAATGAAAGGGGTCAGAAAAATGAGTATATAATAACCCTAACTGACTGTTGGCAAACTTTTCAACAATAGTATATTTCAACAATAGTATCGCAATTATGCTTTTTTCTGGTGTCATGCAGCTTTGTTTTAGTCCAAGACATGCTTGCCTTTTATCGTCCACAATTTGCAGTCGTATGATTATATAAAATTGTATAAAAGGCCACAGAACTCCAGTAAAAGCAAACATAGATGCAGGAGTCTGAGGTTTTGTAGCTTATGAACTGACTTTCTGCTGAAGCAGGTCCAAGATATACACACGGATTTAAAAACAATAAAAACACTTTCTTTCTGCTTTTAGGTTAAATGGAAAATATAATGGTCTTAACAATGAAATGTTCATAGCAAAACAGAACAATGGACTTCTCAAAGCAGCTCCAAGTTACTGAGCTCTGTCTTTCTCCATCAGTCACAATCTACAATATAGTAAAATATTCCAGGTCGTGGGACAGTCATGATCCACAGCTGTTTTTGTTTTGTGTTTTGACCATTTCCTTCATTGTGTTCATAAAGTCTAGTCTTTTTCAATTAATTTCCCTTTGCTCATTATTGTTAGAAAGATGTTGCCATATTCTTAATTTCTTTGTGTTTAGTTCATTAGTTTACTCTTGTATTCTGTTGTTAGCATGTTTGGATTTTTATCCTCTTAGATCTCTGTTAGCATTTTCCCCTTGGTATTTTCTTTGTGTGTTAGTTCCACTCCATTCATGCTTATTAGTTTAATTCCTTCAGTCTGCCTGCTTTCTTTATGCCTCAGCTGCTCCACATTACCCCCCGATTAAAGACACCTGCATTCCATGTCACACCATGCCATCTTCACACCTCCTTCAGTATATAAGCTACGTGGTTGTCAGTACTCATTACTGCATTCTTCCTTTATCATGTCTGTTGCTCTTCTGACTGCCTGTTCCTCATGACCTGCTCTCCCAAAGATTGTCCTGTAAGTTTTCCTTATTTATTAAAGAACTCTGTTTCAGTTATTATCTGTATGTTGGTCCTTTATAACTGCAGTCATAGCAGGGACAGATATATATGTACAAATGAGACCCAAGTGAGAACAGTTACAGCTTATCACATTTATACATGTGAGAGAGAAACTGATTACTTAAACTGGATTTCACAATTATCTTGAAACAAAAAACAAAATGTTTAACGAGTCACATATTAAACTGTCTGTAGCATATTATATTAGTGATTAGCATGATTGGCATCAATACCATGTTTAACTCAGCATTTCTAAGTGTGTATTTCCTGCATAGACAAGACTGCAAATAATTTCCTGATCCAAATTGTTTCAAGAAAGACATAATTCGATTCTCTAAAACAATAAAAAAGAGCAATATGGCTATACAGGGGTGCCCGTGTTCAGACCCCGTGACCTACTATTCTGCAACTTTTAGATGTGTCCCTTCTCCAACACACCTGAATCAAATGAATCGATCGTTACCAGGCCTCTATAGAGCCAAATTACTTACTGCTGGTGGTGTGCTGGAGCAGGTGGGCTCTATTAACTAATTAGGTTACTTTTCAGGATAAATGGTTGCACTTCATAGGTGTATCAGATTAAAGGGAGCTAAATACAAAGCCACACCAAACTTTTCAGATTTTATTTTGGAAAATTAAAATTATGCTACTTTTTGTTGGTTTATCACATAAAATATATTAGAATTATAAAAGGACAAATTGTGGAAAAAGGGATGTGAATATGATTTCAGGACATTGTACTGCCATTCCCTTAGAGAGCCACTTGTACTCATTTCTGACAGTTTTTACTATTCATTTCTGATAGTTTTTGGATCTTACAACCCACAGACTAAAGGAAGGTCTTCACATAGCTCGACACAAATAAAAACATAGCAGCCCTCTAGTCCACTCTTCCTGCATTTCTACATCACTGTCACTGATTTGTTCAGAACTGCAGCATAAAAGCTGCTTGTCCGCATACAGATGAACCAGCACTTAGGTGTTTCTAAGAGGATTATTACACCATGTAGCATTTATGATAGTACCCCACTCTAAATGCAACATTTTGGATCAGACACTAATCCGGAGTCTTTTGTCAGGTGTATTATCACTGAACAGAAGGGGTTGTCAAGATACAAACCTCTTTTTTTGACATAATAGGCTGTTACCTGGTATAGTGCTGCTGAGTAGGTGCACAGCGGAGCAAGCTAGGCTTTATAAACCTATTACCAGACAACCAATGTCTTTGTAGGGAGTCAAATGACTTGCTGGAGACCCATTTGCCTAGGTCAAACACATGAAATCCACAACTTTCCACACACGCTGTATGAGCCAACTTCACACTGAGTGAATCAGACACACAGAGCTTTATCAGATCATCTTTGTGTTAATGCATGCGTGGATTGTGTAGGTTTCCTTACACTGTAATGAAGCATTCACCTGAACGTATGGTGTGCAGAAATGACACCATATGGGTGTGTGTGGAAAGACAAAGAGGGAATTAACAAGGCTTATCTGAGGACACATAGAATGTGAATGCTACACCCCTGGCTGTGGTGTGTCTTGGCAGTACAGGAGATCAGATGACTGCATGGAGGGAATTGAAATCTTCTCATTGACAGGAGGCTTACAGACGCGCCATTGTCTGGAAAAAATCTGAAGCTCAAAAACGTGAGTTCACTCACAAAGAGAGTGAGCAGGCAACACCTGCAATACACATTCCTGACATGCAAATATTTAATCCATGAGGTTCATGGTGTTGGTTATAATTAGCAAGTCTTCACCAGATCATAAGACACAGACTGCTGCTAGGATTCATGATAACAGTAATAAAAGAGCATAATTACTGGTCAGTTACAGCAGGACTGAATCCATGAGTTTCAGGACAAATATCAAGGTCTCTGCTGCCACCTGCTGTACAGTAGAGGAAACGTTTATTGAAGAGGACATTACCTTCTGCATTAACCGTGCTTTATTCCAACTCTAAACAGTCCAAAACTTTCAGCTTCAACAATTCTGGACTTTACATTTTCTAAACATCAGCTACTATAAACTTAGGAAAATATGCATTTGTGCTTTATTGCAATGGAAGACAGACTAAGTACATATTAAGTTCAAAATCCTGCACTTGGATATATACTCGCCAGTCTCTTTAATTAGGCTTGTATGGAGTTGGACCCGATTTTTGCTTTCAGAACTAATTCTTTGTGGAACACAGCAAACTATGTATTGGAAACATTCCCCCAAAATGTTGTTCCACATTGACATGAGAGCATCACATAGCTGCTGCAGAGTTGTCAGCTGTCATTTTACTCGTGATAGTTCTAAACCAACAGGCAGAGAAACACTCAGAAGAGGAGACAAGACTATGAAAAAGATTTATTTTCTTGAACAAGGATAAATCTGAACTGTTCTGGAACAGGTAGATCGCCAACTGTACAGAAAGAAGAGGGAAAAGCAGGTAAATCAAAATGCTATAGTCAACCTGGGGCAAATAAATCAAAACACTACACTTAACGTGGTTACTGTAATTTAAGAAAGGGCTTACTATGTTGGAGTAATCTAAAGGGGGGGGGGACACAAAGAAGTGTCTCTGGAACTGCTTGAGAGATTTGTGAAGGACGGTGAGGAGTTCAGGATGGAAGTACTTGCGTTGGAGGGTGAACAGGTTATGCTTACGCCTTGGTCCGGATGACGGTGAAACAGGGAGCTGCCAGCTGGTCTTTGTCCAGATGAAGAAAACAGGAATTTGGGATCTTAGTCCACGATAACCAGAGTCCTTTCTCCAGAAGTAGGTAATCCAAATCAGCAAAACGATGCTGAGAGCGAAGTCAAGCATCAGCAAGAGTTATCAAAAGGTTCAGGTAAACAACCTGCGAAGGAGCACACACAAAGATTACTAAGAGCATAGAACAAAGCAAGGAGTAGTTGTGGCTTGAGCTTATACCATTGAAGGCAAACACTCTGGCCACGAAGTGCTGGCAGTTTCCCGCGTAAGTAAACCTCCAAGTAATCAGCAGATTAGTCGCACCTGTCACCCACCGCACCTGGGAACTCCAGCACCATCTGAGAACTGAATGTGGTTAATAGTAGAAAAACACACACAAAAACGTAAATCTCCTGTTCAGAAGCCACTGGAACACAGTGAACCCATGGTCTTTTTCAAATCAAGTTGAGATTATTTAAGCATGCTGCCTTATGAGCTGAGCTGGATAATGTTTCCAACTGGGGTATTGTTGCAGTGGCAGTGATGTGGTGTGTCTGTGTTGTTGCAGGGGCGTGGTGGGGGACGCCGGCTCCCAGTGCTTGCCGGGGACCTCTTGCCGGGTGAGTTTGTCCCATCTTGGTGTGGGGTCAGGGGTTCCGTTGTGGTGTGTGATGGTGTCTGGGGGGGGGGCTGAGGTAGGGTTGCGTGGCGCGCTGTGTGGCGGGGTTGCTTGGCTGTGTGTGGAGCTTGCGCTGTGTGGGTGCTTTTCGGGGATGAAGCTCACTTATCGGGGTGTGCCCATGTGCTGTGGGGAGGGGACTCCTGACGTTTGGGTTCGGGGGCATGTGTTAGATATATGTGCCCTGGTTGGGGGTGGCCCTGTGGGGAAATTCAGGTTGGGGTTCAGTGGGGGTGGTGGACTCACTTATTGGGGGCTTGGGACTATTTTATTCTGTGGCGGCTCTGGTTGGCGGGCTAGTTTGGAACATGTAGACCCCTCTTTTGTACATGGCCCCCTCTCCGGATGAGGATGGGGGTCGTTGGGGACTGGGGTCGGGGCAGAGGGTCGGGGTCCGGGCCGGGGTCACTCAGGTTCAGGCACGAGCCAGGTTCAGGTGCTGGGGTGGTCTGACTGTCTTCAACCCCGGAGGGAAGAGGACCACCTCCTGGGTCTGGGGGCTGGTTGTCCCTATGGGGTATCAGCACCTGGACCTGGGAATATAGAGTATGTATGGGGAGGGTGAGTGAGTGTACGACGTCCATTGTTGTTTGTCTTTACGTTGGGTGCGTGGGTGTGTGTGCCTGTTTTTTGTGTCAGGTTGGGTCTTGGGCTGCTCCCTCTCCTGGATCAGTTTAAGCCCGCCATCAAATGTGGAGCCTATTTCCTCCCCGCCACACTACCTGCCGGTGGTTGGTGTCTCTGCCCACCGGTGTACTTGTGGTTCTCGGTATCCGGGGCTGGGTGCTTTGGTGTGTGCTGGCTCACTCCCGGCGGCTGCTTTCCAGGGCCTGGCGCCCTGGGCTCTGTCGGGCCTCTGCTTGGGGAGTTATATGTTCCGGTGTCTGGGGTTTCTGGGTCCATTGCTGGATCTGCTCAGGTGTAGACGGCTGCCGGCTGTGCCTGTGGGCTTGTCGTTGCACCTCCCTGGGGCTTCTGCACTGTGGCTGCTGGGTGGTTCACCTGGGACTCTCACCTGCTCTTCTCTGAGGGGGTTGCGGTAGTCCCGGCGGCATTTCTCCTGGGGTTCCTGTGCTCTGGGGGACCTTTGGATGTCTGTGGCTAAGATCTCCTCTGTATTTGTCCTGGGTCCAGGGGGGCAGGTCTGTGGCTCCTCACACTCACTATTGCATATTTTATGGAGAAACCTTATATACACAAGTGCGCTCACACTCAGACCCACAGGTGTTTAGATTCAGGTGTTAACAGTTACACAAATGTCTTATACTGAGCCACATTTACCACTAAATACATCTTGCATTGATAAGTACCGTGCACTTTTTGGTAAAAAAGCTGGTAATATGAAAGTTTCTGCAGGTGTAGAAGCAAGCAGGGTGTTATCTTGTATTCTCTCCATCCTTCTTTCTTTCGTCCATTCTTTCCTCTCTCTCCTTATCTTTTTGCCCCACCTTTCTCTCTTTCGTGCTATTTTTTTTTCCTTTTCATTTCTGTTTCCGTGTCCGTAACAATTGAAATAATCCCAAAGCAGTATTTAATAAAGTTTCTTTGTATAAATATCAAGCAGAACTTAGCTGTAATGCTCCACTTAAGAAATCTGTTGGGCTTTTTCTTGGCACCCAGACAACAATTCTGAGTGCTACTCTGCCGGACAGGACACGGTAAAAAAAAAAGCATGCTGCAGTATATAGTCTTCCACCAGAAGATGGGTTTACTGTGGGCAGAAAATGATGTACATGGTCAGCAACAATATTCAGGATGACTAAAGGATTCTCAGTTGATAAGCAGCCCAAGGTGTGCCAAAAATACGCCCTGAACACTTACACTGCCACCAGTTTGAACTTTTGATATTGTACACACTAAATTCTGCACAACCATTTGAAGGTTGAAGCTAAAGTCGAGTTTCTACTGACGAGGCAAAGTTTTTCCAGTCTGTTATTGTCCAATTTTGGTGTCCGTAGAATTCAACAGAAAACTTGTTCCGGGCACAACAGACAGGTTATACTTTATTTATTTCTCTCCGCCCCATGCCACTCAAGCAGGTTACTGTGCCAGCAAACTCGCCTGACCTGAACCCCATAGAGAATCTATAGAGTATTGTCAAACGAAATATGAGACACACCAGACCCAACAATAAAGATGACCTGCAGGCCGCTATCAAAGCAACCTGGGCTTCCATTAAACCTCAGCAGAACCACAGGCTGATTGCCTCCATGCCACGCTACATTGATGCAGTAATTCATGCAAAAGGAGGCCCAACCAAGCACTGAATGCATAGAAATTAACATACTTTTCAGAAGCCTTACATTTCGGTTTGAGATATCTTTTTCTTATTGCTCTTATGTAATACTGAACACTACATTTTTTTTTTTATTATCTGCAGGCCTTAATCAAAATTACAAGAAATAAAGGCTATGAATATTTCATTATATGTATAATGGATATATTTTATAGGTATCACCTTCTGAATGAGCGACAAAACAAGAACTAAACTTTTGAGGATATTGAATTTTTTTTAGATGTACTTGTATGTCAAGCTTAGTCCCTTCATGGTGTAGCAGGGTACTTCGACATCTCTGCTGCGGGGTGGGACCCAGGTTTGATTCCCTGTTGCTTCAGGAAGGGCATCCAGCATAAAAACATTCGGTCTTTGTGCAAGTTGTGCTGTCTTGCTGTGGTGACCCCTGAATAAGGGCACAGCCAAAAAGACTCCCCTTCCATGTGTATGTCAAGCTTTATTATTTTTGGAAAATGCACTAAAGAAATATCTTTTCAAAGAAAAAAAATTTAAGCAGTTCTATATTTATTTCGTTTTTTTTTTATTTTTACATTGAGTTATCCTTTTCATACTGTTAATTCATTAACTTATAAAAAAAATTAATGAATTATTTTAATGGCACTTTTGTGATTTCATATTTTTCCCATTCCAATCTTGTTTACTCAGCCATGCTTTATTTAAGGTAGTTATGTAGAACTACACCTCAGTAAGACTGTAATATATACACAAACAATAGCTTAATAAATTTGACATTTGACACTCTGCTTCCTTCTGTTAATTCACTTTTATTTATTCTGATTCATAGAAGCATTTTTAGAAAATATAATTATTTTCAGGCCATTGAAATCAGATTAAAACCACCTGCTGGCTGATTTAAATACTCTTGAAGACATGGGAGAGCTAGGTTAATGGTAACAAGTTTCTCAATCAACATCAGCATACATCAAAAAAAAAAGCAGACTCACAAACACAGTTATCAAATATTCTATTATCATAAATTAAATCCTGATTAACTAATAGCTTTACCACAAGGTTAGTGCATTTTATCTACATCTCATTAAAATAAATACAGTACAAACTCACTTTTAGTAAACACAGATTGTCATTAACAGGTGGGGAAGGGATGAAGAGACATCTTTCAACATTAAATGATTTGCACAAACGCATAAATCTCCCTTGAAAATACTGGACAACTAAACTACTGTGTTTGTTTTAAAGAAACTTTCCATTATGCGTGAGAAACTATAACAAGTGCAAGCAGTTAAAAAGAATGTATATATAACATGCACTTTCAGCAAGAAACTGATGAAATAAAAAATAATCTCTTGATGAATCCCTTTTAGTTTCAGTCCATGTGGTTTTAAAAGCTTGTCTCACTCCAGTTTTCTGTGTTCCAGTCTCTTCTTCCCAGCAGTGTCTTCTCAGTCCTCAGGTAATGTCATAATGTGTCTCTGTCACCACCTTCGTAACCTGCTAGAGAGAATGTAACATATGATGAAATAAAAGCTAGACCTATTGAACTTTAGTGCTAAATGGTCAAATTATGTGCAACACAAAGGCTTCTCTGTTACAAAAGCATAAATGGAAAAGCAAAAAACACTAATAATTTTGAGGTTACAGTAATATCAGACATCTGAGTTTTAATTTCATAGTATTTCATATTCAAATTAAATGAAAGGTTACTAACTCTTTAGAATGAAGTACTTTAAGTATTTGAAGCAATCAAATTTAATGGGGCAGATGACCACTACAATAAATAAAATGTTCATTTTTATTACTTTGTTGAAAGTCTTTCCTCAGACAATGACAGTCTGACATTTAGAATCCTTGAACAGGAGCCAAGAATGGCTTTCCTTGTAGATGATGCTTTGCACGGCTGCTTGTGTGTGCAATGTGAGATGCTTTTAAACCGCCTAATTCTGATGTCACACTGGAGTCGAAATGAGAGGAATTAGGCCGATTTTGTAAAACATCAAGGCCTGTCATGTATATGAGGTAAATGTATTGCTTCTGATGTGGACTCATTTTGTATAGTTGATTTATACTGGGAGGAATGTTGTAAAATGTAGATTGCGCTTCTGCATAAGGACAAAGTAGTTACTTCTTCCCTGACCATTTTCAGATGAAAGTTCCAATTCCCTATACACAGCCTATGACTCCCCCAAGTGACCAAATACTTATTTCTTAAATTATTCAGAACATGGGCTAGACTGCTCACGTGAGATTGCCATGCTGAGGTGAGTGAAACTTCATCAATGCAGACTAAGGCCATTATTGGGTCATGTGATATATATGGCCTTTCTACGTTGCGAGATCACTTCACGGAATTTTACGACACATGCAAAAAAATCAATGGCAGCCTGAAATAGATGGGTATTAAATTACTTATGCTAAATAAGCAGATGCGTAGAGAGACAATATTAGTGTCTAAAAGCTGATTTCTGGTCACAGATTTTGTAAAGCTGAATCTGCTGGTTTAGATATTAGTCAATCAAAAGAGCCGAGTCTCTCTTACGACTGAAAATCTACAAACATTCACATGCACTAAAATCCTTCAGGGTATGGCACATAACTCAAATAAAAAGAAATGCAACATATTTAGTTTACTGTTTTACATGAAAAATTAAGGGTCACTAACTTTTGTTCTTTGTTTTGAGGACACATCAAAATGTATTACGCCTTTTTATCAGATATTACATTTTACTACAAGAACAATTCAAAAGAAATAAAAAAAACAGCTGTGCCCAACTGAATATTAGAAATCACTCTGATTTACTGTTATGAATTAGATTGGTAAATTGTTTTACTTCATGTAACTTTACATTAGCCTTAAGAGGCTCTTCTGTGATAAATCATGAATTATTAATGCTGGAATCAAGAACAACATCACATTGTGTTGAGAGACAGCTGCTCAGTTAAATGATTTCACTAATACTTAAAAAAAAGACAAAAGGATTAGAGTTGACATTCAATCTAGCTTTATCAACTTGCATTAGCAATTAGCACGAAGAGCCACTTAATGCAGTGAGTATTCCCTGTACAGTGAACAAAACATTAACCTAACTGTTAGATTTCTGAAAGATAGTCATCATTTTCTGACCCAGCAGGTAAAAACAAAGCAGCCTAATTTTAATACATACAGCTTCGGTTTATTTGTTAAAGTCTAACTTCCTGTTAAAAATGTAGCAGTCTGATGTGACAGTTCATGTCTCTGTAGAAGAATATGTTCCTATTGAGAAGCTTACAGCTTTGGGACTTAATTTCAAAACACTTCACTTCACTGAAAATGACTAATGTTGAATCTTCCTCCCACAGTAACAACGTCTACACTGAAGAGTGTTTGTGTGACCTGTTAGCACTTGGTATGGTAAGTTCACTGATCAGATAAAAGATTTGGTTTTAAGGTTCTGAACACCTGATTTTTGATCAGAGACAGTAAAGTGTGAAGTCAGTCGAATCTGATGACAGGTTGATTTCTCAGTGGACCTCTGTGAAGGGACCATAAATCATCCACTACTGTCACTTAAATCATTTTATTAAGCTGTTTTTTTTTTCTTTAAAGAGTATCAAAAAGCTAATTTCAATATTCCTAACACTCGGGATAATTGAAACACGTCACCTCTGATCTGCAAACGTAAAAATGTCACTCTTACTTTCAGAGGGTAGCGAGTTGCTACGCTGAAAATTGTCACAGCTATGCTGAAATTTAGGCCAATACGCTAAAAAAAGTGGGCATTTCGGCCCTTTGACTGACATCCGGGCTCCCTCCGTGTGGTTCTTATGTCGGCTGTACAGGCGTGAGTTGTTCCCGTTTCCCTTTACCCTATGGGACCTTAATGGTAAAGCTTTTTTAAAATAAAAGGCAGCTTCGAAAGGTGGGTAAAACGGGCTAAAAATCATGAGGGGTGCAAAAGAAAATCTTTTCATACCCCACCGTTAGACAAAATATTTTTGTCTTCCCCACCCCCCGCTCATAAAAATTCCTGGTGAGAACCCTGTTTATGTTTAGGTAGATTTGTAGCTGTGGTCTCCGGACATCTGGAGCAATTTAGACATTCTCATCAGCTGGCTGTCCCCAGAGAAAAAACCCGATCAGAAATTTTTTAAAATGGACAAGTGTAAATTGATTACAAAAAAAAAAAAAAAAAAA